>JAOCPS010027839.1:0-28365 GCA_025505425.1 Graphium colonna | reverse complement strand
CAAAATGATTAGTAGATTACACAGGTGTTCATATTGTTATGTTATCATACGCAGATTTAAAATATTTTGCAAATTATGACCTGTGTACAAAGTGGTCTCAAACTTTTGGCTAGCAGTGTATATCCCTTTAAGCTGACTAAGCGCGCCTTTGGCCATCCCTGTCCTACATTATACCTCAGTCTGTGACGCAGGAATCTGTGTTAAAAACGCCTCCTTCCACGCCAAATTATTTGGAAGCTATTTCAAACCTCACGGCCACTCCTGCCGCTTCACTGCTTATTAGTATATCACTGCCCGATTTACGGTGTCGACTGTTTTAGGAGTCGTTAGGTCTATTTCTCTTCCACCCTTTTTCTTCTGCATCAAGGCCTCGGTGGAGTTTCAACTTTGTCAAGCTTTAATCAAATAATTGAAATGTATTAAATTAATTTGAAATGATCTATTTTAGATAATTCAAAACATATTGGGTAATAATTGCGTATACGGTTCACACATGTTCTAGGAATTTTTAAATTATAATATTGCAATATTTTTGAAAGGGTGGGTTAAACAGCTGATTAAGACAACAATTGCCTAAATAATACAACCACCACAAATCAACAATTTTTTGTTGGAGTAACAATTGTAAAATACGACGTTAGTTGACGTAAGTCGAAAAAAGAAACTAGGCAGTATGATTTTACCATATTTTTCTACGTAAAACCAAATTTGTTGTGTCCGAAACAGCTGTAGCTGATAATATTAGAAAGTATTTCAAATTATATTATTGTGTTTCCATTAAATTAAAAATTTTATGACCCATTATTCACATAAAATAGATAAGATAGTGTTTTTATTTGTTACGTTTGGCGCCCATAAAAGTGGTTTGCTTCGCAGATTGGCTGTCCCCCTCACTAAAGGTCACGGTCCAAGGACGTCTGGCGGAGGTACTTATCCCCCGCAACTCTTAACAGCGGGATAACATAAAACCCCAAATAGCAATCGCTTGTACAGATTTATTGTTGAAATATATAGACAATAGACACAATATGCCATGAGAATGCTCGAATAAAATCCAAGCTAATGCTATTGTAAGGTCGTAATTTTTAGCTCGTTACAGCATCCTATTAATTGTCTAAACATGCTCCGACGGGTGTACTTTAAACAATTGTTATTTATTACTTTCGGCTTGTTTTCAAGTTGTGATCCTTTTTGGTTGTTCTGTTTTTGTTCACCGAGGAATAGTTGTTAGACTTGTTTCTCCGAAATGTCTGTTTGGAATTTATTGGTCGTAAATTCATTAAAATCGTTTTGTTATAAACATCCTAAAATAGTCTTTATTAGCTTATTTGTAAAATAGTATGGTACTATTCGCATATAAGTTGAGATAATTTTTTCAGTCCATTCTAATAAGAATTTGGGTTGATGCGATCTTTAAATCTAGGAAAATAATTGTAAAATACAAACAAGTTTTACTATAATTTGAGTATACGCACAGAATTACTAATTATAATTAAATAAGAAACTCTGTTCGTATTTCTTAAAATTTAAAATGGGAGCGAACATCCAAAAATACTTTCAGTGCAATAAAAATAAAAAAGTCGGCATAAAACAAAGTATGCATTTTGGGGTTCCCTCCAAATCCTTAATCCCGACCTTTCCTTTCCAATAAACCTATTCTATCCAATTTTTCAAGTTGACAACGCCCTCGTTACTCTCCGGATGTTGCGTCCGATGAGCGACGGGATCGTTTACCATCAGATGAACCGTCTGCCCGTTTGTCTTCCTTTCCATTAAAAATAAAGATATTCCTGTTATATTATTTAAAGTTAAATAATATAACAGGAACATCTTTAAAAGCTTGGCATGCTTGCTTTTTATTACGTCAGATGATTCTATGGCCGATTTCTGTTCCGATTTTGTTTTAGGTTACGTGGATTTTAATCAGCGGATGGTTGACTAGATGTTATGTGAGAACTGTCGCCCATGGACGTCGACAACGGGCGTTCGTTTTTTAACGTTGCCATTGTTTGCGGGACGGTGGCACTTCAACGCTCGCTCTCGAGTGCGGCAAGAGCCGATATATTCATTGTCTCGCTAGTGCTTTGCCTGCCTTATATAATGGAAAAACTATACTTAACGTGCAGAAAGGTTAAGGAACACATTTGGTTGAGATTAGCCACCTAGCAATTCCAAAAGTCATGCATATTTTATTTGCTGCCCTTTAGTGAAGGGCAGTGGTATTTATACCCTGGACGAGTGGATTTATAAAGACGTTGTGCTCTACAATTTGTGAAAAGGTTTTTCTGAAATATCAATATCATATATTGATATTTTAGAAAAACCTTTAGAAAAAACCCAACCCTTTAGAAAAACCCAAGTTTGAAGATCGCCGAGATAATAAAGTACGTAAACTCATTCCTTGAACAGTCTTGATATAGATCTCTCTTGTACACATGTCTAGTTATTGATGGCGGATTGTCTAGGACTTAGGATGTCGTTTGCGAATGGGGTGTGGCCTATAAGAAAAATTAGATGGAAAACTGCTTATCTTTCTATGGTGGTAATTTAATTATAGTACAGTAGGTTAGTAAACAACACTCGGAAAAGGGGCTGTTGTACAACCTTTTCTGTATCTTTGATAACGTATGTGCAACAACCTTTTGTATATTTTAACGATATTTAAACTTACAATTATAAGACTTCAATGTAGGAAATAGCGTTTAAACACTTATTATGTACCTTAGTTTGTATCCCCTTTTTATCTTAAGTGCTAAATGACTTAACCGATTCCGGCTTTTGAACGTTTTAAAGTTAATACATACCAAAAATAAACATACGAATCAAGTATGGCCTATTTCTTCCCTCGATTAAATAAAGCTATTACAATTGCTTATAGGTATAAATTTTTAATCTTTGAGTATAGCACTATTATGACACTTGGCTATAAAATATCGATCTTGAATTACAGTATTTTAAATAAAAAAGATAAAAATGTGTAATGCAAACTCACCTTAATTCCGGAATAAATATAATTTAATATTGTTGACAATATGTTTTGGGTTATGAATGAAGTAAAAAACAAGAATTATTTTCTCAGATGCAATTAAAATCGACTTTTACACCGAGTGTATGTCATTCTCTCATTTTATTATATTTCGTAATTGCCTTTACTAACACGGAATATGTTTATAACATATTAAAGTTTACAACGCCCCGTTTTATTCAGAATTGGCATTGTTAATTTTTTATAGATTTGTAATTGCGGTCGCATTTCAACCAGTATGTGATGATTAGTAATATCCATACGTCTCGCAAACGTTGAAATTTCATCTTTTAATATGATTTTATTAAATGTCACAGTTGTCAATTCCCGTAATATTTTTATGGCAATTTCTAATCTCTTATTTTCCAAATCTTTTATGTGTTCCCATCCCCTCATACCAAGTGTCCTATTCTATTTAAGGCTAGCACCGCACTGAAACAACCCTTCCGATGTTATGGGTGTCAACATTTATCATCAGATGTTTTTTTTAATATAAAGGAAGACAAACGAGCAGACGGTTCACCTGATGGTAAGCGATCCCGTTGTCCAAAGACAAACGCAACATCCGGAGAGTTGCGAGTGCATTGTCAACCTGGGAGATCGGATATAATAGGTTTATTAGATAGTATTGGGCCGGGATTAAGGATTTGGAGAAGATAGGCAAAGAAATAGGCAAAGAAAAGGATACACAGGGCCATCCGGCATCCCCAAAAGTCATGCGTACTTTATTTTATGCCGACTTTATAAAGGGCGGTGCTACGTCCCCGGGCGAGCACGATCGTAGAAGTGCAGCAAAAGCTGGGAAAAGTTGAATGCTTGTTTTACAATAATTCTCCATAGAAAAAGTTTAACCCATAACGAACGAGCGCATTTTTCTAAAACTGACCTGGATGGAAATTAAGTGCTCTATTTCCAGAGCGAGAAAAGGTGTACAATTAATATCGCTTCATTCGATTTTATAAAAACTTACAGTAATAATGGGTAGTATATGAATAGATATATCCATAAAAAGGAAAAGGAAGTAAAACAATAGAAAATAATGAGTATGGAAATAAATAAATAGATGCGTGCGTGTACATTGTGTATAGACTTGTACACATTTATAAATATTTTTTAATAGATAACCGATTTATTTTTAATTAGTTATTTATATTTTTTTAAGGTATAAAATTTTATTCTGCTAATAATGCTTGTTGAACAATATCCAAATTTATTTTCTAACGGCTTTGTGCCCATGTTAAAAATCATAGAAAGGAAAGCCCAAACTTCTTCATTATCTACATTTTTCCAATTATTCCAAATTGTTCGCTTTGTCAATCTCTTTTCACTTAATATGTCCTCATTGTTGCATCTATAATTCAGACAAAACCTAACAGATTTTCTAAGAATTTTATAAAAAAAATTGAATTTTGGCCTAACTGACAAAAAAAGAGTTAAGAGTTGAGACTTTTTTAATTTTATGGGTGTTGTTAGATCACATGAAGACGGTTAGAATGATTAAAAATTCTTGGTCCCATGGTTATATGGTCAGATGGGTTCCTGGAAAAATTGATGGAACTCTTTAGATTTATAGGCTCGTTTAGACCAATTTGGTTATTTAAAATTGGGATAAGTTACCGACTTGATGACTCCTTACTCTATTGTGAAAATAAATCTTACTATTACAAAAGAAAAGAAAAAGATTACATGCATTATTGCCGAACAGTAAAAAATATATTTTATTTGCCATAAAAGATTTTTAATTAACGTTAATATTGATACCTGTAAATATATTTCATAGTATGATAAGATTTACCAAAGTATTCTTAATGTGGGATAATAAAATGAAAAAAATAGAGCTATAAAACCCTTGAAATATTTTGGGCCTTTTTGAATTGCTATTTCGATAACGAAATTCTCGATTAAAGCTGAAAAATAATAGCCTCAAATGGATTTTACGGCAAAAATTCGCTTCTGAGGATGCTGATCGGTTTGCATTAAGTACATATTTGGAAGGAAAAGAAACAACTTATCAGAAGGTAGTATTTAATTGCTTTTTTGGGTTTTTGCTCACAACTTTGGTTTTATATTGATTAAAAAAACCATTAAGCGCATTTTATGTCACATAACCAAAATTTCCAAATTGGAGGTAGCGACGGCTTTATAATAAATAGCAGGGATATGTTATCTCGTACGAGAAGAATTTTATTAGCTTTTAACTGATTTTGCAATTTATTTTTCTTTTTATATTTATAAATCGTACATGTTATTTTGAAAGTGCATTTGAGGTATTTCTTTTTATTCTTTTAATATATTCTTTTACAACCCTTTTTGTGTGGAAAGTCATTTTTTATAGAGAAGACGGCTTACAAGCAAACGGCTCACCTGCTGGTGAGTGATCACCACCGCACATGGACTTTGTGCAGCACCACAGGAATTACAAGAGCAATGCCGGCCTTTGGGGTAGAGGAAGTAGGATCTCTTTTTGAAGGTCTCTAATTATTTTCGGTCTAAATAAGAGACCTTAAAGAAAAGAGTAGACGTGAGAATTAAAGACGACTTCTTCTTCTTTATCTTTGTCGCTCGTAAGTGCACGTGCTAATTTTATCTTGGCAAAAAGTAAATGGTTACTTATTACTTTTCTAAGATACTTACGTAACGTAGGAGACTCGAAAAAATTCTCTTTGAATATATAGATTTTAAGTAGTTATAAGTAATTCCTAACATTGCTAAGCATGCATTTAACACCTGTAAATCGACTCCGCAACCGCTTTATCGCATTGGAGTCCTATTCTAGCTATCAAATTACCGCATAGTCCTTCAAATAATCTACTTATTCGTACAAGAGAATATTACAAACGTCTACATAATTTTGCAGATATCAGCCGCTCATTATCTACATCATGTTCTTTCCTCTTATATACACCTTTCCTTCCTACGATGGAGCTAAAAATACATAAATTATAAATAATATTTGAATGCTCGTTACTGCGTCAAATTTTTGGTTACTTGACCACAAAGTCAGATCAGTTATATTAATTAAAAACTAATTTCGGCTGTAAATTAGTCTCAAAATTCATATAAGAATTTAGTATTTTTTTATTTTACCCTGCTACCTTGATAACAAGTTTGCATAAATTGCGATATTTTGCGATCGGTCGGAACAACAGAATCGGCATTTTGGCAACTAAATAACAACAAATTAGTAACAAATTTTGGTCACAAAATTGATAAAGAATTCAGTATTTTTTCATGTTTCCCTGCTACCGTGATATCAAGATGGCACTTGCGATATTTTGCGATCAGTTCAAGCAAAAATCGGCATTTTGGCAACTGAATAAATCGAAATGAACTGCAAAAATGAAATATCACACTGATATCTTTTCGTTTCCAATCTGATGTCACTTGTATAAGTGTCTAACATATAAATAAGTATTTTAATTGTTATTCGGCTTAAGATCACTGCGGTCCACAAATATATATGTATATCGTAAAGTATATTACAATTTTGTCGATTTCATATCTCACGTTACATTTGATTATTTTTGCGGAAGTTTTTTCCCCATTCCACCAAGCAACTCTAAATATTTTGCATAGTACTTTTATGTACGATATATATTAAAATAATAAAGTAATATAAAATAGCTCAATTAATAACATTTACCCGTGAAATAAGATTCCGTCTTCCTTTTAAGTATTTTGGGAACGGTTTTTGCAAGTATTAATAACACAAGTCTGCATAATTTAAGAAAAAAACGTGACAAATTACTTAAGTTTTGCCCGCTCAAAGCTCTGTTTCGTACTAACTGAAGGTACTATTTATCGACTAAAATTCTATTCACCGCACTGATGTCAATATTCTGCCATTGCGCTCTATCTGGAATTTTCTCTAATGTGAGGCCTTTGTATCAATATGAAGCTATATTTTCTTATGGTGTTTACCGTACATGTTTTTTGCTTTTTATTAAAACGATCCCAAAATTTAGGCTGAATAACGAAAATTCTATCAGAGTCAGCTCAGTGCTATTGCCTTAAGGAACATGGGGGAAGGTATAGACCCAAGCCAAATTGCTTTTCTTTTGCAATCGGTTTATATCAAAATACGAAATTTTTAAAGTGGCTGCCGTGTTCGTTGTTTACGAGACGGGAATGTTCGTTTTCCTTATGTCAAACAAACGCCACGTTTTTGGAAATTTATCTGTGAGAGGAACATAAAAAGGGAAAACACTAAACATTCGTGACGACACCTCTCGGCATATGTTCACAGCTGTATTTTTGGCATTGCCAATTCGCTGCTCTCACAATAAACTTTATAAATATCTCGCAACGTTTTTTTTGGCATTTCGAATAAAAAGAGTTGGTAATGTGTTAGATTAACAGGATTTAAGGTTTTTCATGGAGAAGGAGGCAAACGAGCAGACGGCTCACCTGATGTTAAGTGATCACCGCCGCTCATGGACTCCTGCAACACCAGAGGAGTTACAAGAGCGTTGGCGGCCTTTTAGATAAGAGTACGTTCGTTTCGCTCGTGAAGGTTTCCAATTTTTCAAAATTGGAGAGCTGAGTCTTTAAGATCCCTAAGGACCTAGTTATCTCTATTTTTATTTTATTTAGAGGATATTCTCGTAAACTAAAAATGTATCGGGTCATTTTATTCCAAGATTTCAAATAATATATCAGCACTAGGTTATTATTTATTTGTATATAATCCGTATTGTTAAATATTAGTGCAGTACTAACATTCCTAAATGGAAATAAACTATAAGTTAATTCTTTTTAAAATAAAAGATGGGATGAGTAAACACCTTATAAACAAAGAAGTAGAAATCAGGATGGCCAAAAGTAGTTTATTGTTCAAAAAGAAACCATGTGAACATTTGCCTAAGATGTTCTAGCAGATACATCACGTCGTTACGCCGTTATGTGATAATATATATGTGTATGTGTGTATGTATATTTATATATATTTTTACAACTACTACCAAATTCTATATATACCCCTTTATGTGCACCTACCAAATCATCTCTGTACCACCCTAAGGTTGGCTGAAAGATAATGCCATTGGCATTAAGTCCGCCACTGTACGATATTATGTATGTTAGTATAGATAAATAAGTACAATACTCTCCCAGTCAACCCATACCTGTGAAGCATACCCTATCAGACAAAAATATCGGATACGCGCGAACATTCCTAGAAAACAGAATTATCTGAATCGAGAACCTCCCCTTCTTTTAAAGTTAAAAACGCAAGTATTTAATGGATTCCAAACTATTATACAATATTACTCGCTTAATATAAGACAATAGTACCTAAATATATGTTTTGCTTGTGTTTTGAGTAATATACATCATCATTTTAAGCGAACATTCTAGTCGCACTATAACAACAGTGTACCGCAATGGAGTCCCCCGGCGTCGTTCAACTGCGAAACTTTCTGTCGAAATTGTTGTTTGTGACCGAGTTTTGTATATCTCAGGTGTATTTTATATCTAATTATTGTGTATATCATATGTGTATCGAGTGATATAGGTCTGGTACAAGCTTTGCCCACGACTTCATTTGGCGAGTTTACTTCTGTCATTAATTCAGAGTAACTTTTTTCCTATATCTGCTGTAAATGTATGATAACAATAATATAAATGCCTATATCGTTATAATGTATGCCTAACTTACCCGTGAAAATTGAATTAAAATGCTTTCAGTAATTTTAGGTTGTTCGAATTAAACGTACTCAAGAAAAAATTAAATTGTGTAATAAAATAATTTTGGGCGTCGTTGAAAAAGAAAAAAAAATACTTTTTTCAACGACGCCCAAAAATATTATACAAGCCAAGATAAGTTGTGACTGTTGAGGTGTTATAATTATGAACCATTTTTATTTATATGTTGGTGTTTCATGACGTGTTACTAAAGCGCCTGATTGTATTCATTAGCAATAGTTGTCATTCAAATAATTGCCCATCACGTTATGTAAGTTGAAGATAACTCAAATGTAGTATGTATTGCGAATATTTTTTTTTCCAAAATATACTGTAGAATTTGGTTGTTATATTACCGGTGCATTTGATAGTGGTCGATTCTTACTCGGGACAAATATTTGTACAAACTACAAAGTAATATTTTCGAATCTGGGTTTGCCTGTATTTACGTTTTATATCCTTAATACATTCTGGTAACCAATGTTACAATAAATTACTATAATTCACTCGGCAAATTAAAAAAATCGCGACGATCCATATACAGACATTGTAACGAGGAGTACGTTTGAAAGGTACTGATTTTTTTTTTCCGGTAATCGTTTGTTCATAGTAGATTGTAGCATCTTACTATTAGCAAATTATCTTGATGACTCACGTGACAAAGCATTACCGGAGCTGTACAGTTCCCGTACCATTACCCAGTTAATGCCTATTAAGGACCACGGCGCATTGTCCACGCGGCTTCTGGCTTCTCGTACTGCGCCCTGTTCCTTGAGAAGACGCTCATTGTGTTTTCCCTACAGTATAAATGGCGGAAGATGAATGCGGAAAAATGTTAAACGTTGCTATTGTCTCTTTTTATTAAATACACTCTTGCTAACGGAGCAGAAGGTTCACCTGATGTTTAGTGATTCCGTCGCCAAAGCAAACCCACGAGTTGCGTATAAATCGCAAGACTCGAATAGAAAATATGATTGGGTAGAAGAGGTCAAGAATATAAAAAGGATTATGTGTAATGGTAAAAATATTATGAAATAGTTATAGCATGTTTTCTATGTAGAGCATAACTTTCTATAAACAATGTTGCTTGCTTGATCTGTTCATAAATGCTGATCTACTCGATCGAAGATGTTGATGCTACATTATAAAATACATGTATATTATCATGATTTATCATAAAATTTCCAAAATAAACTTATTTAATTTGTTAAATATTAATTTCCTGTTGTTTTTATTTTCAGGTAAAGTATTCTGTCCACGCATATTTTATGAAAAGATGAATTTTTTAAGGTAAGTAGAACTATAATGAATCTGGTTTATTTAATATTACTAAATATACAGGCTTATTTACAACTTTATTTTAGGCATTATATCGTCAAAGTAATATGTATTAATTTAAAATTATTTCTTGGTTTCGTTAATGGTGCGCTATGGTCGCAAATGTCATGAAAATCAATAATTTCTAAGGGGATTATGTGTATGTACAGAGTAATTATTTATATGGACAAGGTTCATTATAAAGAACGATATGATATTTATGAAATAATTTTAGCTGTGGCATCAAACTTTGAATATTAAAAAATATAGCTCAAGTTTAGAATAAAAATCAGTATCTCTCCGAGTTAGTTGTTTCGAACAAGTTTTGTTTCAAAGAAAATTGTATAAAACCACCTGACAAATCTACTTTCGTGGCATATTTTCGTTATTTTGATTTTAAAAACAGCACCCATTGAATCTTTTAAAAAATTTCACAACTATATCGTCTCAGATATAAAAGGATTTTTAAAATCGTTTCATAATCCGCCGAAGCGACCTAAGAGCTCGGCTGCCTCCCAATCCGGTCACGCGCGCAGAGTGGCGGCCCGAGCCGAGGTTTCCCTAGGGATCCCTCGAGCTAGCCACTCATAAACGAGGTTTAGGCCAGGCGCAGTAGGCGTCACCACCTCAAGCCCGTCGGATCTGCAGAGGCCCCTCTGGCCAGCATTGATGATGCCCGCGACAAAAAAAAACGTTTCATAAATGACGGACATCTACATGAACATTCCTAAAAAGAGAAACATCCGAATTCAGAATCCTACTCCTTTTTGAAAGTCAATTATGTATCGTCGATTAAATAAAACAAAAATATCAAATGTTTCAGGACACACACTTGCCCTTGTGTGTCATCGTCAGATGAACTTTCTGCTAGTCTGCTGACGTTCCACAAAAAATGTTTTTACAGACACCATCTCACTTTTCAGAGCCTTCTTGTTATTATAACTCTACACACGTCGGCTAACCGTGTCCCCAATTAGAGTTTCAGTTCGTTAAGCGAGTCCGCGAGGCGGCAACACTTTCGTGCAAGTGCCGGCGTTCAGTACCCGGTTGGACTCGTTAATTGTAGAAGATTAACTTTAGCGCGTCGCGTGTCTCGCAGCGCGGTTTGCGGCCGCCATCTTGCGATTTAAAAGGCACCCTTTAAGCGAATACATAATTAAAGAGATATGCTAATTGCAGTTAACTTGGTAGCATGGCTGGTAGCTTTTAACTCTATATTTTTTTTCATTCTCTACATTGTTTTGGTAATCGTACTTTACATGGTTTGGTTGAAATCGGTTTCGATATTAAAGGAGAGCTTTCGGTATTCGATTGTCATCATATTTATGTTATAAACTTTAGCCCAAAATATTCCAAAAAGTGAATGAATTGTGGTGGCTGGTATCAGTTAGTACGCGCGAGGCCGTTGACTCCACTGATCTTTTTGATGACTTGTTTTTAACTTGACGAAACTCTCAATAATTAATTGAAAATTATGAAATATCTGGTTGACCATACGCAGCATTTTATTTATCAATCAATTACAGTGTTTAATAATGAATAAATAAATTGCTATCCCAATTTCTAAAAACGAATTACGAAAATTTATCGTCGCACAAAAACACTGACTTGACTACCAGCTGTAAAAATGTAAAAAATATCCGAACGGGTAATGTTATACTATATTTACAGAATTACTGTTTTTGCTGATATTTTGCATTTTCCGTGGGTCTGTCCTTTTTTACCTTTTGTGCTATCTTTAATTGGTATAGATTATATATTATTGCCGAAAATTTAAACTCGTTTATAAGATCATTTTAATTTAATAGTTTGTCATGTCATTTTCCACCCATGGGATTAACAACTTTTTCTAAATATGCACGTGTCTAAAGTGTTATTAATGTTTTAAAATTGAATCTCCTAATTTTGGAAGTCGGTTAAACATACTACATGCGGTTTCGGTGAAATTCTCGTATTTTTAGAAATATATATAGAGCAGACGGTTCACCTGATGTTGGAAATGCTGGCCTATTGACCTCAGAAAGAACTCGGAAGGGAGAGGTGGAAATAGAGGGGAACAGAGTAGACGATTTTGTTGCTTACATTCCTTCGAGTTCTAACAGCCAGATAATTAGAGCAAGAGCCGGTTGAGATGTTATGCTCTACCTCCTGCAATATACATTTAAAATAAGTTGCCAGTCAAGTCTTGTAATTTATTTATTTATAAGTTCGCCAACATTTGTATAAATAACTTATTTTCTATTACAACATTATTCTCATATCTTTTACAATAGTAATTAAAGCCAAACACGACATTACCGAAATTATAAGAAAAAACACGAGAGAACATATAATCTAAAAAAGACGTAAACAGTTGGACTTAATTAAACTAAAACGTGCTACGACGGCGTCCATACACAAAAAAAGATAATAACATTATCTAAACATAAAACAGTTGGAAACACAGTCGACAAAAAACAAACAACAAAGATTTATAACCTATGTTGACAATATTTAGATAAAAATATTTATTTCACGATATGTTTTCACAGTAAAATGTATTAATTGCGTAGTTATGTAAGTGTAGAAATCAGTGATAACTATATAAAGTACAATGCCCAAAAGTGGTATCAAAAATTCTCATGCATCAAAATCAAAATTATAAAGTGATTATTTTCATAATTTCTTGTACTTCATAGATTTGATTTTTGAAGAGGGAATTTGATTTAAAGTATTAATTTTGCTTTACACATGTGACGTTTACATAATCTGACATAGAGATGTAGGATGCAATAGAAACTATTTTCTATGGATAGATTTTATCTAATATTTTCCAAACCCGGGTTTTCTTTACGAAAAGAACTTTTGTAGGAGTAAAAATAATAAGTTTAGTCTCGAAAAATTGTTTTTGCAACTTTTGTTTGATGCAACTTGGTACATTATGCCATATAAAAATGGGCTTTGTCCTTTATACAAGATGGTCACGATAACATTATAAACTTTATTTCATCTGACTTCAAAACGATTTTTTTAAACCCCCATATTGTACATCCACCTCACACAAGGAACTCACATATGTACACATTTTATTGTACCTAACTTCACAGTTTGTGAGATACATTGACAATATCATTAATAAGTTTATTTTCAGAGAAAAAAAAACCGACTTAAAACGCCTCAAGTGCACTTTCGAAACATATCTTCTCTGTTGTTTGGATTTTAAACACAAACTACGTATCCGTTTTTTATAAAAAGATTTTGGGACCATTGTGGAAGTGTTCTCTATTAGTATTCATAAGTTGCGGAGATATGCGCAAACATTCCTAAATTTTGTTATTTTTATTTAAATTACCAACTAATGAACCGTTTTTTTTAAAATTTTATGCAACTATCTACGACGAATGCTCTATCATATATGTTATTTTAGTTTAAAAGAAAAACTACTGAACCGATTCTAAAAATTTTATGGGACCAGAGTTTCCAAAATCTGTTCATAAATGGCGGAAATATGCACGAACGTACATTAAAATATATAAACATTCGAATTGAGAACCTTTTTTGAAGTCTGTTAAAAAACATATGTGATGCTTTTTAACGAACTGAAATTCTAAAAAATTAGGACTCGAGAAAAATGTTTTCTCGAGATGTTTTCGGGCAAGGTTCCTTCCATATCTTTATGACACTATGAAAGCTATATGAAGTGATCCCAACACGCTACAATGTTGCCATATATAATAAACATCGATCGCGCCGTTTGTATCAACAAGTAGTAAATATCGTATCGTGGGCATAAACAAATGGCTAAGCCACGCGGCCGATGCGAACACCCGTATCTGGGGTCGGCGACCTTCCCGTTCTATTTCTAACTCGGCGTCTCACTATCCGCGAATTGACCGTATCTGCATCGCTGACACCGGGCTCTATTAATTTCCTTGTGCCTCCAAGCTATGCAGCCCTGGTACTTGATACACTTGATGCTTGCTTCAGTTGCTGACGCCCACTCTTTCACAGTATGCTGTTAAGAAAGTTTTATGAAAATCTGATTTAGAAAACTTTCCCTCATGATATATAATGTTTGCATGATAACGGAATAATCAATTACTAATAAGACTAAGCTCGCATAATATAGTATTAATAAGATTGTATGTAATAGTACTGTTGACACACGTGAATATGTAGTTTATTTTTCCTTAAAGAAATATTTGCGCTGATCTTTAAGAAAATCTTAATATAGATTCAAGTAAAGACGATTTGTCAAAATAATGTTTGAAACAAATCTTTTTTTTTTTTGGAAAATACTTTTCCCCTTAGTCGATTAATTATACAAAGTTATACGATTTTACTTCAAGACTTGATTAAAAACCAACTATTGAAATTAAAATTTATTCACTTAGTTCATTAAGCGTCTAACTGGACAATGAATCCAAATTGAAATTTTTATTTGTATTTGGGTCAATAATATTTATTCTGTCGTCATCGACACTTACCAGTTTAGGTTAAGCTAACCTTACTTGATATAAACTAAAAAAACAAATATATTTCAAGTTTATTATTCGAAATATATTTTGTATTATAATTACTATGTAAATCGTATTACAATACACAGTCACCATATTGGCTATTACAACCAGTAATAAAATATTAAAGATTATAAATTTTGTTCAAAATACACTAAAATATGTTCCCAAATTCTACATGAGTTCCGTCTGCATTTCGCTACGATTAAGTGCTTTTTTCGATATATTTAGTACGAAAGGTTTATAATTGTTCAATTGTAGGATGCCTAATTCTTTTTGTTTCATTTTTTTATTTCTACAGCAAAGTTTGAGTAAATAATAAAATAAAAAAAATCATAATTATTTTCTCTGAAACAACGAAACTGACTTCAAACGCCGTAAGTGAACGTTCATGAAACAATTTTTTTGTTATTTTGATTTAAAAATCACACTATGAAACAATTTTCATGAAACTTATATGGAACTACCTCTTAACTATATTCTTTCAATTAAGAAAAAAATATTTTGTGAATCTGTTCATACCTTGCGGAGAAATTATTAAGCATACATACAAAAAGCATACAGTCGAGTTGGAGTCGCCTTTTCGAAGGAAGAAACTAACGTCAGTTCCTTAATGATACTATCCGTGATATATTATTCAAATTGCTACCATATATTTTAGAAATAATGCATTATCATTTTCAAATTGAAAATGTTAGTATCACCTATTGATAAAAACATTTTCTTGTTTACCAAACGAGCGCAAAGAATAAGTGACATTTAAACCGGATAACGTCTTTTAGGTCAGTTAGCAAAGAAATGGAAAATAATCAAATTATCGGAAGCTTCAGACTGCTGAGTTACTAGGCCTGCATAAGTAATGTAAGGCGTGTCGTTAGGATTCAAACTGGCATACACAGATTGCGTCGGCGCCTGCTAATGGATTTCTATATCTTGTAGAGCTTTGTCAGTATTCTGCTCACTTTCCTCTCGCATTCCTTCTTCGTAGCCGTGGTTGGGAATAACCCAAATTATTACGGGTCGGCTTCTAAGCCGACCAAATATTACCTAAACAATAGTTTTTGCAGTTGTCAGGATTTTTGAAGGCACTGACGTCCTATAACGTCTGCTAAAGATGTTTTTGACATCCAGGACCGTTTTTTTCCGCACTTTTCAGGCAATCGGCTGAACAGCCCGCATTACATTACCCTAACCCAATCAAGAAAAAACAACACAAAGTTTTTGTCTCCTCTCGGGATTCGAACCCACGACTTCCGGTGTGTCATTTCTATTGGCGTATGAAGTAAATTTTTACTTTTTTTAAAATGTTGGTGCATCAATTCAACACTGCTGCTTGCCATAGTGTCCAAAAATAAAGATTGGGTTTCAGTATACACTGTATTCAAATGAAAATTTATAGTTTCAAGAGAACGTTAATGTATGTTATAATGATAGTATTTATTTTGAATTTGGTTCTCACTTAAAACACTATATTATCCCAACGCAGATTAAAGAAAATGTAAATGATTAAGGCGTACGATGCTATAAATGTCTCCATACCACACATGGACGCATAGACATTAAGGGCTTTTCTGTATTTTTTACGCTGCTCTTATTCCAAAATTCACACACATAAATCACACAAGGATTAACACTCGGTTCCAAAACAAATATTTGAAGGTCGTTGAAATATTAGCTCCGTGGGGGAATCTAACCCACGATCTACCTAACCGTAACGTCAACTGCGCTAACAGATCACCTAATTTTGATTGAAGGTAAAACAAACAAGCTGACGATTAACCTAATGTTAAGTGATCCCGTCGCCCATGGACACACGCAACATCCGGAGAGTTGCGTGTGCGTTGTAAGATTGTTAAGTTACCAGACTTACATAAGTTATGTATAATTGGAAACGTCGGAGCGATCTCTATTAGGATTCAAAGCAGGAGGCATAGAATGCACCGGCGTCTATTAATGCACTTAGTAGGAATATCTAATAGATGCTTTTGCGAATATTCCAATCACGTTCGCCATATCGATTACATTTTATGACCTCCTAGTACAAGTTGAATTGATTTCATGATATTTATTGAAAGTGGAATTAATAAAAGGTAAAATTACCCAATTTAAAGTTAGTTTAACATTAAAGTTACCCTCGAAAGATTTTTACGTTTATTTAGGAAGTGAAAATTTCCTTAAAAGCGTTGGTTATTTTTGTGATGGAAAAAAACCATGCGGTGCCGTGGGACCCAATAGGTTCGTTATTACAAAAATATTAATTTCAAGTTCTATTTTAAGTATAAAGAAAATAATTTTTAGCGATAAAAATAAACGAACTACTTTACAACATTATCTTAATACCTTATTTTGTTAACAATGATTTACAAAAAATATATTTAATAATAAAAGAAACACCTGTTTACATAAATAAGACATAATGATAATAGCAAACTTCAATAATAAATATAATGAAATAAATAATAAAAAAATAAATAAATACGTAAATAAATAAATAAACAGTCATCCCCCTAGACTATTTTAGCCATTAGACACTGTTTAGCCATCATACATAGACTATAGATACGATAAATCTTACATTACAGACGCTTTGTGCCGGTTCGGCTAAGCCTCCGCAGCTTATGGAGATGAGGAACTTCGTTCCAAAAACCATTAAACTCGGGACACTGTTACCGTTATCGTAACCTACACCTCTGTATAAAAGTTTCTCGTATAATTGACCCCGTTTGCACGAGTTGAGTTTGAAAATTTAAGTAATTTATAATAATGCAGTAGTTCATAATAATGCATGAAAAACACTACATTCAAAAGTATTTTCTTCACAATATAATATGTGTTTTTTACTTCCCTTGTTTTTATTTTATGAAAAAAGGTAGCAAAGATAATATTGCAGTTTCTCTGTCTACCTTTAAAGACTATGCGAGTTAACAGATATAAAAATGTGTCATCGGAGATGTTTTTCACGACCATACCACCTTGCATATAACTATAACCTTGCCGCCTCGCGGCATCGGAAACCCATTAAGATTCGCATTCAAAATTGGTCGCGCATTTTTTTCCGATAAACAATGGACATGGACCGTCTGTGCGGCTGATCGCTTGTTCCTATTGCCATAATGAGTTGACGATGCTCTATTTCATGCTCGGATGGAGATTTTTATGATTCACTACGTCTCTGTCTAGGCGCACTATAGATGCAATACAAATTGCCAAAGGCATCGTTGGGTAGCCAATAAATTGCTTCCGCTGCAGTGTTCTTAAAGAATTCTTTCAAAACGGAAGTTTTTCTAAAGTTTCTTATAAAACAGCTCGCACAAAAAAATATTTATACCTAACGACTAATAAGAAGAGTCTCCTAAGTAAATACGCTTACAGCAACTAAGAGTTGCATTGGCGATTTCGAATTTGGCACGACTATTCCGCACAGAAGTTTTTTCAAAACTTGAGTTCTTATACTTCAAAACTGGTTTTGTATGAAGGGGTAGTTCTTGATGGTATAGCATAAAAGCAGCTTCGTTCGTTTGATCCTGTTTTAAAAAACTTCCCGAAACAAGATTTTAGGAAAGTAAGGAATTTCAAAAGCAGGGAGGTACGAACACAAGGCACAGCAAGATTTGTAATAAAGATCTTGTTTTCTTTGTCCTCCAACTTATGTAGAAATAACATAGATAAAATATCTGTGTTATTTCCACATAAGTTAATCATAAAGAAATGTGTGTGTACAAATGCGTGTTTTGATTGACATATGTCTTCGTAACATGGTTAAGGAACAGCTAAGCTGGTTAGATCGATCAATTCAATATACTTTTAAATGAAATGTTTTGTTTAGTAATGTTGTTTTAGGAATTATTTTGCATTTCATTTGCTCTAATTCCAATCTACAAAAATAATAACTAATAAAATACAATCATTTGTCATGAATACTATTCATTATAATAATAGTATTCATAACAAAAGTTTCCTAAATACAAATGTAGTCATAAGACTTTCTCTCCATACATGTCTAAAATATCGGCAAATTACGTGCACGTTAATATATATATGAGCCATTATTTGGTATAAGTGGGACCTTCGTATAGTATATTTTTGTCACGGCACTGTTTAAATTTTTACAACTTGTGACGTCTCAAACGGAACTTTCTTTAGACGGGAACGCTACATGCCGCGAAAGAATTTTCAATGTTGCCTGGATTCTAATCATTGGAAATGTTTACCAATACATGGCTGACCAACAGTCTACATTGAAAAAATATTTATATTTCTTTAGTCCGCGGAAGCTGAGACTTTCCACGGTTTCGAGTTGCCACGATGAACTTTTATATATTACAAAATCAAAATAATATATATATTCGTTTGTAAGAAAAGCAAAAGCGAAAAATTATTACAGTATTACATTATAATAAAATTATGTAAGAAAACTTGATGTTTGCTGATATACCAGATTTTGGACGTATTTTAATAATTCATCAGCCTTAAAGGTACATCATATTCCACATTTAGTTTTACACCTAGAGCGACCTGTAAATGTATATTAATATTATAAAAGCGAAAGGAAGTCAGATCTCTAAAATTATGTTTTCCAATAGATACATTTTGTATATTCTTAAATAACGATCGATTTCTTAAAGAATATAAATGTCGTATAGCGAAAACTGAAACTGTAACTACTAATATCTTACATATCAAAGGTTGCTGATCAACTGTTTTTTTTATTTTATAAAATAAACAACTTTTCGGATTTTATCGCGGTTTATTTTTAAATTTTATCACCCGACGTTTCGAACCCTTTACAGCGTTCATGGTCACGGGTAGGACTGAGGCGTTTGATGTCCTGGTGTCACTTGTTAATCTTGCATACCTTCGGCTTCAATATTAATTTTTGTTTCGATCAAATGTTTTTTTTTTATTTAACACTACGTAATGAACAACAAACTAAGCATAGCACGCATAATTCTGTAAAACAATTAACAATTTAACGCTGTGAAATTGTCGACAATATTTTCGTTAGAGTTCGCCCCGCGATACCGGTTACCTCGGAGCTAGAGCTAAGTCTTCTTCCTAGTAGCCTCATTCCCAAATTACTTGGTCGGGTCGGCTTTTAATATAATAAAATATTACCTGAATGACAGTTTTTACAAAAAGCGCCTAACATCTGACCTCCGCAAACCAAAGGGATAAACTAAAATCGAAGGTTGAGTTAGTTGTCAGGATATTTGAAGGCAGTGACATCCTATAACGACTGCCAAAGGCTTGCTTGACAACCGGGATCGACTTTTTACATGTCCATCTGACGCATCGAATATCTCACCTTTCGGACATTTGAGGGATCAGCCTACAATGTTCTGACCCAACCAAGAAACCAACACAAAATTGTTGTCTCCCCACCGGAATCGAATCCATGGCCCCCGATCTGTAAAGCAAAGGCCTATAGGCCACAGAGGCAGAGCTAGAGTAAAGTTCGTGATTCAAATAACGCCGCGATATCGGCATTCCTGATGCTTCGTTATATTCATTATTTATTTGATATATATTGACGGAATTGGATTGTGCTACATCATCACTATTTCGAGAGCAACTTTTCTCTATGGGTCGGCTTATTACTATGATATTTCTTTTAACTACTAATCTTTATCTGCAGACTCGATCACAAACATTTTTACTATAGTTAACTACACCGGCTGAATAGCGTTGCCGTAGGCCTAGCACTGTCATCTTCATTTCTTTTATCTCATTTTTACGAGTATACTTTCTTGACTCTACTTATGTTTCTTTACAATTGTGTGGGTTATGTATGCCTATCTGTGTTGCTAACGCAAAAGCCAGAAGCAAAAAGTAAGACTTTAAAACAATCTTATTTGAATAGAGCAAGATATAAAGTTTCTCCCCGCTCTTTTCAACAGAACCCGCTTTTCTGATTCCACAGCTTCTCGACAACTTTCAACACTACTTTGATATAAAAAACCAATGTTTCATTGTAAGTGAATCCCTGAGGTCACCAATTTAATCATGTGATGTTTTGTGATTATATTCGACCCTTAATAAATACGAAGACCTTTGTAAGCGATATTAATCTCATTAGGTCACGTTTCGCACGAAACCATTCTACTCCGTTGCTAGCCTTGTATAAAAATACTTGTATCTTTTACAAGGATTCCCTAGGCTCCACGGACGTCTCGGCTCGGGGCATCCGGGGCACAACATCAACCCCATTTGCATCATTAAGCCGTGTTAAAATAATACAAAGGAACGATGCACAATGCATACATATTGATATGCAACGTACGTCACCGTCATTGTGGGAAAGGCGTGATGTTATTCTACTCCCAGAGCATATGAGAAACTGCCTAGAGAATAACGCCGCTTCTACTGGTGTAATGTTTTTGTCACCGTCATTGTTCTTATTTACGTCACGTGTGGCAGATTGTTTATAATTATTGCTCTTGGGGCAAGCGTGCAGATCCGGAACATTTGATTATAAGTAATTCTGTCGTCCACGGACCTTCAAGAATATGATAGGAATAATTCATGTTTCAGTTTATCTCAATGTACGCGGCGGATTTTTGCATCAATACTCTCGCAATTACAGAAAAGCTGATGGGTAGTGTTAATAGACATTAAAGGAAATATAAGGGTAAACTTCTACTACTACTAATTAATTTAAAAATTACCTTTATTGTTTAGCTTTCTAGGCTTATAGGATTTCTATCATTATTTTATCTTCATTTTATATAAATATCCACCTGAAATTAAAGTAGAATTAGAGTCTTGTAAAGTTAGTGTTTCGACCGACTAAATTGTTCAGTCTGATGGTCAATTCAAATCGCAAATGGCAAAAACACACTAGGCAACTCTGTCCGGGTTGCCTAGTGTGGTGTCACCGGATTCTGTGTTTTGGTAATAAATGTACTTTTATTTATATATTTTATCTCTCCTCTTTAAGTGGTCTCAGCCAATCGTAACACCAGATAAAATGCAACGGCACTGTTGATTTTGTTTATAGCTAAGGCAACCTCTACGTGTAGCAAGAGCTGCAGTTGTATTCCAGTTTCATACTTACGAATTTCGTGTAACAATTCACGAAACATGTATGAATTTAAGAACGGATCGTACTGCCAATTCGTAATTCCGTTGCTTCGTGGGTATTAAAGTGAAAGCACATATTTGGATCTTGTTGGAAGCATTCCAAGCGCGGCGCTTGTATCTGGTCCGAGGGGCCGGTCAGCGCCGTTGTGTGTGCGACACATTGTTCTCTGGACCTCCGATCTGGCGACGGTGTAAAAGATGAAAGTGTGGCCTCCGCTATAAGCCTTCAAATTTTTTGGCTATCTTCGAAAAAAAATAGGCAAGGCCGAGTTCACCCAGAAATTGCGATTTTGTCAACGGTTTTATTTTTTATAACTACATTATAAAAATTTAAAAAAAAACACTTACATTTAAAACTTTTTCGTTCGTAACACAATTGCAAACATACGTCTATTCGTTATCATCAAACCAATATTATTCAAATTGCACGTAATTTAATGGAAAGAAAATCAAACTAAAATAAACATCTGTGACGGTGTGAGCGGTGTCGGTAATAATATTGTCAACATTGTACAACACAATTTTGTTTTATCAAAATGAACGATTTTGCGGCACCATTCGCTACCGCTCCAGCGGCATCATCTCCGGCCTTGTCATTTAGGCATAATTCGACTCATACATATATGTTCGCTAAAAGCGGTTCGATTTAATTAGCTTTTAAGGGATACGAGAGAAAAACAATGAAGATTTTTTTAACTCACTCTTAAATAAATAAATGTTTTATATTAAATTACAAATACGAAGCGTGTAGTCGGTGGTTTAATTTTCTTTAACATTTTTTTTGCAAACGAGCAAGCGGCTCACCTGATGGTAACCGTGGTGGTGGTTACCGCCTACCATGGACTCCAGATTAAAGCACTTATTTATTTATCATAACTCATCATTTATGAAAAGCAGACTGATAACGATTTATTTACGGGTACTGCTGCCTGCATGCATGAGTATCGTTCGTGAAAGTGCTGCATGCTACAGCTGCATACGAGATTAGCGCAAAATGGTATTATTTCAAAAACAGGTAATCTGTTATCTCATGTATAAAGTATACCTTTAAAAGAAATGACACAAGTTCGTGAAAGTAAGAAAAGAAATGATAGTGATAGATAGGAATGATGGATGTTTTATAAAGTAGTATAAAAATGTAAATAGCTCTATTGTGAGTACAGAATGATAAAAGTTTTCAAAGCGAAAACGCCACTCTTTTCAGATGAAACGTAAAAATTTCCATTTCTACTGAACTACATAAAAAAAACTAACAGACTTCACATATGCTGAGCCGATTGCTCGTTCACCTCCTATCTACTTGTATATATTTCTATATTAATCCGTAAAAAAAATTCTAATTAATGCTTTATGAAAATATTATTATTATGATATGGATCTGAAGTAACGCTCCTAGATCAAGAATCTTTTAGGGCTTCATCTGGCAATCGAACCCGTGGAAATTCTACGTTTCCACGAGCTGACTAAAAATATTAAGATCTCAATAATGCGTACCTTTTTTTTCTCCAAATTCATTGTCACGTCTTTCTTTAATTCTTCAAATAAGAATGTGTTTTTTATATAAAACCGTTATTTATTTTACCAAAACACAATGTGTTAAATTTTGTCATAATTTTACTTGGGTCATATATGTAAATCACGTCTTATCTGGCTCCTAGTCGAGTGCCTAAAGAGTAATGCTTCCCGCACGAGGAGGGCCGCGGAGGGCATAAATCTCTTTGCGAATATTAAACCTCCTTCGCGAGACATTCTATTGCACCACTGGGACTGTGTTGAGCGGAACACTTGTGTGTTTGATATTTGAGTTGTGTTAATTTTATTTATTTTCTTTTCCTTTCTTTTTGATGGTAGAAAAGGTACCATATATAATATATGACGCTTTTGGGAATGGACGGTTCGGACCTTGTTAACATGTCGAGAATCTACCGAGCATATTGTACCTAAAAAAAAAAAACAAATTGTTGTGGGTGTGTGGAGGGAGTGAGGTGGGTATGTATGATCTAGATATCACGGAAATCCAAGTTAGCGTTCGATCTCTGCTGAAGTGTATGCAATTTTTGAATCGACTGTTAGGTTTTGTCGCCATTTACACTTCAAGTTTTTTATAAGTCGTCACACTAAATGAGAGTTTGTGTTTCACGTTGTATTCACATTAAATCTCATGCAAGAAGAGAGGTAACATTTTTATGTGTTTAAGTGTAAATGCCCATTATTACTCTCAACGTATGCATAAGTTCTCCCGTTAAGATAATGTTTATTCGTATTCGTCGACCCAAATACAATGGTTCAACGGACTTGAAAGGCATTCGTGTCATTGTGGAATCGAGTATTTTGCATTTTTCATAATTTGTATTAAGTCACAGCCGATAATACAAACCAATTAGCAAAGATGTCGCAACGGCTACTGCCTTTTTTGTAATTAATCTTAATTTTTTTCTAATTTTATTATTATTATAAGTATTTTCTTTTTTTGAAAATAATAATTAGTACCTGATATGAAATTAAATTTAAACATGTTTTAAACTTCCGCAACTTTCAAATATCGAAAATACCGTGCCTATATTTGAAGCCGCGGCTTGAAAACCATGTCCAGTTGATACTCAATATCTGGCGAACCGCCTGACTGAATGCGCTGTTCAGGATATCGTTTTGGGAGACGAATCGCTTAGTCGAAATATTGAGGGCATTGCGGTATTCCTCATCAGAAAGGTCGCATCAATCGGTTAAACACAGGCTGTAGTGAGGCAATTGACTACGTTTCACATTAACCGAATCGAAAATTGTATTAATACTTGTACTTTAAATAATTTTTATCGGCCCTGATACTTACTTGTTTAGAAACAATTGATGACTTTGCCACTGGAAACTCTGTGGCTTCTTAAAGAAGAAGTGGTAGAACATAACATTTTTTCACGGCTTTTGCTGCACTTCTATGGCCGCGCTCCGGGGTAGTACCACCGCCCTTACAAAGTCGGCATAAAATAAAGTATGCCTGACTTTTAGGGTTTCCGAAAGACCATTCCTACCCTTCTTTTTCTTCTTCTTTTCCATCCTATTCAATAAGCCTATTCTCTAAATTTCCCAGGTTGAAAACGCGACGGGATCGTTTAACACTAGATATACCGTTTGCTCGTATGTCTTACTTTCTATTAAAAAAAATCATATATTTTGAAACGTCTAACCCGTTTATAGGTTCCGGATAATGAGTATTTAACGTAGGCTTGTTGAGATTATTTTCTCAGTATCTTGTTTTAAAATACTGCCATTTAATCTTCGTCGTAACTTGACGGATTGATTAATTTAATTTAAGCAGATGCTGATATGTATCAATTGTATTTAGTCGTTATTGCAGTATGCATTTTGTTCCAATTTTTATGTTCAGTTTCAAAGATGTACTTGTTTTGTTGCCTTTGGTGTGGCGTCAAAAGAAAGACTACAGATACGACTTGTTTTTAATTGGGTATAATCATAAGTTTGACATGAGTATTTAACCGTTCATAAATTATAGATTCATTATTAATTAAAACACTGTTAGTTTTTTAACGTTCACTGTTCCTTTTCTCTTCAGGCTTGAATGTATATTTTTAAGTACAGACACGTTTTAATATTCTGGTTACCACCATTTTAGCTTTAAAAGTCATTATTATACTATACATTTATATTCCTTACTTAAAATCATAAAAATTTACCTAAATCACACCTTTTACGGAAATAACAACAACAGCTGCTAGGGAGTGCAACTATAATTTGCACATTTCCTGTCAAAATTACAAGGGTCCAAATGTATTGTCACGACATTCGTTGCATTTTGAATGACTCATTTTTATTTATGCGCTAATTGCTAACATGCCATACAATGTTAAATGACGGACATAACAAATTAAACCATTGTACATAAAATTAATTATCCTTTTGCGCTTTCGTGTACTACTCTATCATTCCTAAATTTTGTTATTTTTATTTAAAAACGAAGTAATAAACCGATTTTTTGAAAAAATTACTATTTACGAAAGATGTTCAGTCATATAAAAAAATAATTTTTGAAATTGGTTCATAAATGTTAGATATGCGCAAACGTACATAAAAAACATATAAACATTCGAATTAAGAACCGTCCTCCTTTTTCGAAGTCTGTCAAAGAGAAGTCGTTGAGGCAAATCGTATGGTTGTGTCCTGTTTGGGTTTATTGTTATTCAACGTGGAATACGGTTAGTGAATAAATCTCACTTTTCGACCCTCTCGGCGATGCTTCCCCGTGAAAGTTGTTGCGTCGTTTGCATAAAACAAAGTAACCACAATCCCGGCGGACTTTAATTGCAAGAAACCGACAATTTGAAGTAAACGCCCGCTAGCGAAGAGCACTCGGTGCGCCGTCCCATACGAACAATGCTTCGTAAATAACTGGCGAATTGAATGGGCAATAAAAGCCCTCATATATTTCAAACGCAGATCCATTCCTTCGTCTTTGACTCGGCCATCTGTTCGCGGCTTAGTTCTTGCTCAAACGCCGCACAGTTCTGCTGGCTGTATGTGTGTATGTACATATGTAGTACAAGGGAACGCCCGCGACTTTGTTCGTGTGAAAACTGTCGTAGCATGTCTGTATGCATGGAATAGAAAAACGTAACACGATTGTAATTTTTATGTAATAATAATATTATTCTTTATTCATTAGTACATATGTTTCAAAAATAGGTCTCTAGTTCCCACACTGGGATAACCTGTGTTGTGAGAAACTAGGCTTATACCCACTATATTCATTATATCATATTATACTCATTATTAGAAAATAACTGAAAAATAACAAAAAGACAATCAAAACAGGGAGACACCATTGATTCATGGATGCCTCTGAAATGACTAAGCAAATCTTAATAAGGTTTTGGCGGGATCATAAAATTTAACTTAAAGCACAATAAAGGCTTTATTTCATTCAAATATGATATCAGGCAAAATATCTATATTCAAACATGTCTTTGTTGTGTATTTATAAGTTTGTCACTGTAAATCTCACTAAAATTGATTTTGATCTTTTGACGATATTTAAACTTTTCCATATTGTATTTATCGCTGACGACTAGGGAAGTTAGTGCAGTAGTTTCCCCTTGCCTTCTGCCAACCTTCACTAGTTGGAGAGGCACCAGAAGAAGAAGAAGAAGACATTTACACATTGAGAAAATTTTTTAAGGAGTGGTCTTAATTTATCGGGATTTTTTTATCATATCGGATAGATATGTTGAATGGATAACAAAGGATTGAAATTAGTGCACTTTCGGCAAACATAAAATTTGAAATCGTAAGTGATAGTAGTGGTATCACTTTGTTATCAGTTTATTATGGTAATAAAGATAGGGATTGATAATAAAATATGCTACGCAGAATAATATATATTATCATTTATAAAACTCGCTGTAATTTTGCCCAGTTTATCCAAGTTATTAGTAAGTAGGTCAACAATATTGAATTTTAATACTTTGATTATTTTTCAAATAATTTTTCAAAGGTTTTAAGAAATTTATAGTGTGTATTAAACAATATATAGGGGGTAAGAGTAATAGTTTTGACTCTATGCAAAGTTTCTATTATGACGTATTATGGAAATTAGAAAGAGACTTCTTCAAACAATAAGATCACACAATAATGAATGAGGAGTTTTGCCCGAACGACCGTAAAAAATGGAAATATGTATATTGAAACCTCATCCTTTTTTGAAGTCGGTAAATAGTGTAAACATTAAAATTCATCGGAGATGTAGTCAACGGTTATAATTAATCCGGCGACCTCCGCCAGTGAAATGGTGCTCCTGCCGAGCGCAGATGCAGCTGCCCTTGACTGCGGCGCCGGGCCGCCCGCCCCGGTCCATCGCAAGGGCGGGTAGCGTTTTGTTGCGATGGCGCAGTTTAGACAGTAAGCTAGGATACTATCACAGTTAATAAAAATCAAATCTGTAAAGCAGCCTGCGTGAATTATCACTTGTGTATGTGTGTGATGGACAAATGAAGCACTTGGTTTTTTTTCCACCAACTTTTATTTTCGTTCCCTACAAAAATAAATTTGAACCGTGAGTAATTATTTTCGTTACGTTCGTCGTTCGTGAAATACATTTTCCAGTGACTTTAATTTAAAAAAGAAACTATTGGACAACAGTTTTTATGAAAATCAAGTAAGGCTAACCTGAAACTATATCCTTTAAAATAAAAAAAATAAATTTTGAAAACGGTTCATATCTTGCGTAGAAATTAGGTCACATACATATAGGAAAAAACAAACATTCAAATCAAGAACCTCCCTTTTTTAAGTAAGTTGTAAAAAAGGTCAGATCTAAGCGAAAACAGCCAGTATCGTATTACCGATCGTATAATATTTTACAACCAAAATATATGAAATTAGATACAAGTATAAAACCGCCCAAACATTTGGTATAAAGTAAATTAAACATTGTTATTTCGCTTAAACATAAGTTTTAAGGTGTCATTTCATTACAGTGCATGTACAGTGAGAAAATGTCATAAACCACTTTTTATAACAGATGATTGTCAGTAACTATGATATTCCTCTACCTTATGATAATGAAAAGCCGTGACCTCAAATGTAATAGATAACAATTGTATTCGTTGATCAACTTGTAAACAGATAATAAATGTAGTGGCCTTGTGACTTACAGTGGCGATAGGCCAGTGGTTTGAGATGCTACCGTAGTTTTTTTTACTTTTTGGGAGATGGCACTGTGTTTAAATTGAACAAACGAAGCAGCTGGATAGCCTG
>JAOCPS010027730.1:0-17319 GCA_025505425.1 Graphium colonna | reverse complement strand
GAAATCCGCTAACAACTTCCTCCTACTTTGAAGTCGATTGAAAATTTGGTAGCGATTTTTATAAGAGAATTTTAATATAATCTATTTATCAACGTCAGCGGGATCGCGATTTTGCCAAATGTTTGTCGACATTCGATTACAGTGCGAGATATTATCTTGATGTAGTATTAAATATTCACGTAGTTTAAGAATCTAGGAAAATTTATTTTAAATATAGATTTACTTCTTCATCGATTTAAATGGAATAACGTAGAGTGCATATGTATAGGAAAGTTATTATTATATGACGATATTCAGTTGGAAGAATTTACAATTATTTCGTCTGGAAAAGAAACTATTAGACGGAATTTAGAAAAAATAGAATCACTTCTAAAATATATCATTTTAATTAAAAAAAGAGTTTTGAAAATCAGTTCATACTTTACGGAGAAATCGGTAAAAACAACATAAAGAATTTACGTACAGTTGGACATTTAACCATTGGATACAAATTTAGGAATAGTTGTCAGTGTGGCGCAGTTGATGTCTATTAAGCTGTAGTTAGTTAGTATCTATCTTAGAGTAGAGACATAACAGAGATAAATGAGAAAAAAAGGGTAGACATGGCCATCAGGCATCCCCAAAAGTCATGCATACTTCATTTTATTCCGACTTTATAAAGGTCGTTGTTGTATGATACCAATGATGTGCCGAGTTGTTGCAAATGTATATCCGCAGATACGGATCTAATGCGGATCTTTATGTTCTTACTTTATTAAGCTTGCGCCAAAGATTTACAGTCAGTTGGTCTCATTGTAAATATAGTTGATTTGGCCTAAAAGTTATGTACCATCGGTAAGGTAATATTTAAATTACTATAAAATGACCCGAATTTAATCGTTTTTCATTCGTACCTAATCAACTATACCTATATAGTATTTCATATATCTATACAGGAAGACTCACCTAAGATATTAAAGGAGAGCATTCGGCACTCGATTGTTATCATATTTATGTAATATGATCAGGGGCATAGTTCCAGCCTTTATCAGCGTGAATACCTTGATGCAAAACGCGATGAACTTGAAGCCTGTCCTCCCTCCCCTATCTACGACAATTACTACAGCAGCGACCTCACATGCCCTTATTGTGCGCGAGGATTCGTTGCGAAAATCGGCTATTGGCCGTCTCCGGGCGCATGGGCGCCGCACCAACTAGCAGTCGAAGTGGTCGCCATGGCCGAAATCGGATGGAAGGATCATTATAATTTTAGCCCAAATTTTCCAATAAACGAATGAAATGTGGTTGTGATCAGCTAGTACGCGCGAGGCCGTCGACCTGCATTATCAATATTTATCTTTAATAATAGTTTTTTTTTCATGTATGGTTGCCCACATATAACGGTACATATATTGCAAATTAATGAGGTAAAATATCTGCTGAAAATCCGAGATTGATTGACGGATACGAATATAAATCTTTCTTTTTCCTATAATATCCGAGGATCCGCGTGTTGTCAACCTGATATAATGATAAATGTGTACTAGAGGTTACATAATGTATTAAAGAACAAAAATAGTTTTGAGGTGGTAGAGCATAACATCTTTCAAACAGTTGCTGCACTTCTACGGCCGCGATCACCCACAGAAGTACCTACAACCGCCCTTTAAAAGTCAGCATAAAATAAAGTAAGTGTGAGTGCGTGACTTTCTGGGTTGACGGATTTAATCCTATCCTATTCCTCTCCAAATCTTTAATATTTTCGCGACTTATTCTATCCAATAAACATATTTTATCCGAATTCCTAAACAAGCAATGCATTTGCAACTTTTCGGCTTTTGTGTGAGTCAATGGGCAAAGGGATCACTTAACATCAGGTGAATCTTTTGCTCGAAAAAAAAAGGGAGGTACCTACCGAAACATTTCTGTGCCACACTGAGGTAGACTGGTAGTCAATATTATTGGCTTTACGTCTGCAATTTAATTGGGATTAAATAAATAAAATAGATAGCAGAGGGAAATGGAAGGTAGAAATAATCATATCGTTTTTTCAAAAATTTGCGTGTATTTTTTTTATAGAAAGGAAAACAAACGAGCAGACGGTTCACCTGATGTTATGTGATCCCTTCGCCTATGAACATACACAACATCCAAAGAGTTGCGTGTTCGTTGTCAACCTGGGAAAAGGATATAAAGTGTTAATTGGATGGGATTTAAGATTTGGAGGGAAAAGGAGTAGGAAAGGAAAAGGGTAGGAATGGCCCCAAAAGACATGGTGGTATTTCTCCGGGCGAGCGTGGCCGCAGAAGCAGCAAAAGGTGTGCAAAGATGTTAAGCTCTACCACCACTTTTTACTGGGCGATTACCTGATAACTATAGATTAGTTTTATCTATACTTAATGTGTTTTTTCACTTAGCTAACTTTATAAAGAGAAGAGAAATAAAAGACAATTTAAATAAATATTAATTTAATAATCAATAATAAATACTTTCTACGTCTACCCGTACGCATAATGGAAGCCGTGGCCTGCCCCATGACCTCCGTAGTACCAGCCAGCACCATACCCGCCCAATGGATGTCGGTACCTGCTGACGGGCTCATCACTAAAATCCATCTTCTCGGTCTTACGCAGCGGTATCACCGTCAAATCGTGTACCGGTACTAGATTATGAATCGGTATCAATACCGGCACTAGAGGAGCAGTATGATTAGTATGCGTGATGGTATGAGACACAATATGCGCATCACTATGGACTTGATGAAGTGGTATAACGTGGAGATTCGGTACGACGACGTGAGTCACTATTGGTACGTGCGCCTTGGGTTTCCTTATCGGTATTGCGTTGTGCACCGGTATGAATGGCTTGTCCAGGGAGCGTTTTTCGAGGTGTGGTATTCCATTACTGTGCTGCAGCGTCAGGAGCAGTAAAAGTGGGGTCAGCATCTGAAATAATTATGAAGACGTTAATTTTCTCCTGAATTTCACTTTTTTCTGAATTCTGCCGATAATTCAACTGCACGGTTTATTGAAGAACATAAGTGTATGCACAGACTTTCACATTCTATTTTTAATCAATTTCAAAAATGGAGGAGGTTCTCAAATCGACTGTGTGTTTAAGGTTCCGTAGTCTACTAGGAACCCTTATAGTTTCGTTTCTGCACCGATTGTCACGAAAATTGGTCAAGAGATGTATATTGAAAATCTAAAGATAGGTTTTGAAAATTATGCAAAAAATTATTTTTCACCCCTCCTCTCATACAACGAAAATTTTTTTTTGACTTACCCCATCTTGTGGAGTATCGTTGGAAAGATCTCTTATAATGCAACAAAAACTTCTTAAAATTATGTGGAGCAAACACCCAGTCCCATATCTTAATACAAAGTTAAAAATAGTCTCCCCTCCCCCTTAACTTTTGAAATATACTTACAATAATTCCGAAAACAGTGTGATATATACCTCTAACTAAGTACTTTCAGGAAAACTATAGCACTCTTTGTATCACACATGGATATTTTTATGCAACTCGACAAACTTCTACATACACGTCGTCCTAACAAAATGAGTGAAACCGACCACAAAATAGAATTTAACTTAATTATCTACTTATAAACTCAACTGGAAATAAGTTAAATATAACAACACAATCTAAAACTTAAAGACAGAAGTCAGCCGCAAAGTGGCATGTCGGTATTTATTGTTGGCAAGCGGTCGGACCCTCGGATGGCTACGGAACCCTTTCATGTGCGTTCCCGGCACGCTCTTGAGCGGTGTTTTTTTGTACAAATGTTTGCTGATTTATATGCATATTATGAACTGATTATCAATACTCTTCTTTTATTTGAATGAATTGAATTGATTTGATGATAGCTACGAGTTGGTCCAGGCATTTTTGACTTTCATTTTAAATAAGCTCATATTTACTCAGTAATAAATGATTTTACTAAGAATAATTATTTAACAGCCAACTTCATATCCCTTGGAAGTGAACGTTCGCCGAACAATGTTCTTAGTCAGTTCTCATGATAAAGAAAAAACCAGTTAGGAACGAAGTTCCTTATTATAAAATAAGAACTTCAAGTTCCATTCGAGGCATTTAAAAAATTATTTTTAAAAAAGCCTACATTATAAATTAACTTTACACCTTTATTTTTTTACAATGATTTTAAAAAATATATAATAATAATATACAAAGAAAGAGCTATTTATATGGATAAGACATAATAATAATAGTAAACTGAAATAATGATAACAGTCATTTCGCAGATTATACATTATACACTGTATAGCCATCTTACGCTTTTGTTGACGTTATGGCCGTTTTTTTCCGGGTAGGGTTCTCCTCCGCAATGCCCCATAAGGAACTTCCTTCCAAAAAAGAAACTGTTGATTCAATTTTTACGCACACAATTTTTTCACCACGGGTTATGTTGAAAGGGACAAAATTAACTATGTTTAAAAGTAAAAAGTTTTGAAAATCTGTTCGTAATTTGTGGAGAAATCTGGTCACATATATACATATAGATAGGGGCGAAATTAAAGGCCTCTTCCTTTTTTGTGGTCGGCTGAAAGTACAGATAAACTTCCTTTTGAATTTCTATTAGCAACTATAAAATATAGTTACTTACTAACTTAACCGTTTTGTGGCTGTATTCTAATAATATCCGAGAGTACTAAAGGGACTTCCAAACTGTCCCAGCGATTGGAACGAAGCTGTAAATTGTCTGCCGAGGATTTTACTCATAATTTCAAGAGAAAGATGCGTCTAGACTGGTGACTGGACCTAGGAGACCACGTATTTTTATTAAATTAATAGAAATTTTCAATTGGTCCTTGTGAAGATGACTTTGGTTGTCTTATCTTTGTAATTTCATATGTCAAGACGATTTTACTGCAATGGTCTGAGCAAAACACATAAATATTTAGTATCTTCTAAACGAAAATATTGCAAAGAATATGTTTTATTTCACGTCTGAACTACTTAATCGATAAACATGATTATCTTATCACAAAATATCCATTACTTTTGAGGATGACGGATATCCATTTCTACCATTTTCTTTTCCCACTTTCTTCCCTCCAAATCCTTTTCCATCCCTTCCCCTCTAAATTCCATTCCAACCCTATCCTATGCAATAAAATGTACTATCCAATTTCCGAGGTTGACAACGCATTTGCGACTCTCCGGATGTTCCTCGTGTCCATGGGCGACGGGATCGCATAAAATTTGGTGGATCGTCTGCTTGTTTGTCTCCTTTCCATAAAAATTGTCAATCAGATAATTTATTAGCCGTTTCCTTTTAGTTTTATCCATGTTCACCGTTTAATTTTTAATTGTATTATTTTTATAAGTTTTTGTTAAAGAGTAATAGTTACGAATCATGTGATACAGCCTGCTCATAGACAATTGGACAGACAGACGGATAGCGGAGTCTTATTAATATATATTAGGATACGGAACCCTTAATATGTACTGTCCCTAATGGATAGTAATAACACGTCTAATCGGCAATACATCATTAAAATTTGGCCTGTAGACATGAATAATTAATATTATTAAGATTAAATAGTTAATGATCCCGAAAAGAACACATATTTCTAGAGAAATATTATAATAAATAAATGATTGACAATATATTAGCAATGCGAGGGCAATCGCAGGCAAAGGCCAGCTAGAAATTTTAGAATTGACCTAGCGGTGCAAGTAAAGTCTAAAATTACATTTGGAGCGGAAACACATTTCATATATATGTTTGTATATATGTTCTATGATAACATCTGAACCAATTTTTCAATCAAACCGACGTTTTAATTATATGTTGGAAGTTTTAGCAGAAATTTCAGTTTCATTGGGCATCAAATTCTATTATATAATTTTAGAGATATTTAAATAAATGTGAAATCATTTTTAATCGTTATACGTTTGAAACAAAAATATAACACTAGATGGCGCTAAATCGGGTAGTCCAGTTTCGCTGGGAACTATTATGCTATTCAACTAAGGATGTGCACGACTTTGACTTCGAGTTGACGAAGATCTGTAAAAAATACTATATTTATTATTTGAAAGCTATGACTCGACAATATAGCGGGGGGTTATGCATTGGGTTTTTACCTTTTGGGCAAATAAAGTAAATACATTCGTTACATATAAGATTGAAAAAAATGGATATCGCGTAAAAATAAAGTAAAATTTATTTTAATTGTTAATTTTGCTTAAAAAGCAATTTCCTTTTACTTTTAAAAAAATATGTAATTATTTTTTATTTAAAATTTCTTACAGGTTTATTTGTACTATGTAATAAGTGAATTTCAGAAAAAGTAGTAAAGTAACAGCCTATTTTTTAAATTATCCTACTGCTGGGTTTAGGCCTCCAGTAGAACGAGGGCATAGTCTACCGCGGCCCCAATGCGCATTGGTGGACTTCACATATCTTGGAAATATTATTTCATAGATACGCAGGTTTCCTCACGATGTTTTACTTCGCCGAAGAGCACGTGGTAATTCAGCACTTCAAATTGCAATTAGAAAATTGACAATTTCATTGTTGCCGGTACCGGGGATCGAACTCAGGTTCGCCTTAAGTAAACATAATTGAACGCTCGGACACTACAGAAAAATAAAATTTTGTAAAATTAATTATTTTCGCATACTTTATTGTTCTTGTAAAGAATAGAAGTACAATTACCATAAATAACGTACAATACTTGATAATAAAGTACGGGTGTCACCTCTAGGCATGCACATTCTTTGTTGACCAGCACTATACCCACTAGTCAATTTGAGTTTACTTTTTGGAGTATTGTTTAATTGAAGCATATTTGGCTAGTCGAATTTCCATACCGTCTGTTACACGGGCTTGTTAACGCTGTCAGCAATTATAATGGAGACATGACACCTTGTCAGGGACCATAACTCATGCGTGTCAGGTACGGATTTAATCAAGCCCGCTGATATTGTTAGCCGGGTAACGAACCCGCGACCACCGTTCATTTACGCACACGGATTTATGGCGCGAGCTATTAATCACGGAGTTCATTTTCGTACTGGATGAGGTAAGACGTGGATATTTTTTTTACTTTGGAAGCTCAGGTGATACTCTAGGTTATGTTGAAGGGGACAAAATTATTGGGGACTGTCGTTGGTGTTATATGAGTTATTTCAGCTGTTAATTATGGTCAATAATGATAATATCTCATTTAATCAATGCAGCTTAACAAACATTAAACGAGGAACATACAATAATTAAAGAACAATCAATAACATAATAAACAAAAAGAAGTATGTATGTAATAAGAAAAAAATGCGAAAAATTAAACAAAGATAAAAAATACACAAAGCAAACAAGAATCTAATAATAAGGGTAAAAATAAATTTGTCTCCATCAACTCGTATACCACGCTGCCACCAAAATATACAAACAATGCAGGATTAATAAGGCCTCAGCTCAGCATTATGTTGACCTTGGCCAAAGCTGGTATTCTGCTGGCACTTTAGTGTTGTTTCCCGTGTTTTGCTATTTCTTTTTGTGACGTATTTACTTGCGGAGTTTTTTCTTTAATAAGTACAGAGTCTAGTATTGACTAAAATAAGCTTATAAATAATGTCGTTGATACATATATATGACGTTGAGACATACAGTAAACAAAAAATAAATAAATAATAATATAAGAAATTTTAGAGGCATCGGATAATTTTTTTTGAAGAGTAAGAGAGTACTTTTTACACTTTTTGCAGCAGTTCTTACATATTTTCTGAGAATTTGAAAATCTTGATTTTATTTTTTAAGGCGTTTTTTATACGGGTATATCTTATGGGCGGCGGAATGAAAGGAAGGCGGATATACGACTTTTGTCTTAGTTTAACGTGTTTTAAACCATTTAAGAAGAAATTCAGGTATATACATATGATTGTTGAGTAACCAATGATATTAAGGAGAACACTCGGTACTCTATTGTCAGCATATTTATATAATAAAATTAGGGGCACAGTGTACAACAAAATTGTCATATAAACATGTGCAGCGTGGATACGATGCCGACATCGAACAAATTTTTAGCTGGCGTAGTTCATTGACCCGAAAATGCAGTCGCGCACGCCGTATCCGCTAGGATGCCCATGGCTTACGTAAATAATTACTCAAATTTCGATTAAGTTTACTCAGTGGTCAATTAATATTTGCTTTTAATATTTCAGTTATTCTTTTTATATGATACCTTTTGATTGAAGACGACACCTGTATAACTAAAGTATAATTTTTTAGGCACCTCGCTCGTGTTATCTAGTATAATCCAGTTCTACCAATCAGTTACCATATCCCGACATCAGATAAGCATCGCCCAATTCTGTTTAATTTCAAGAATGTACTTTTGAATTTGTGCTGCAATTTATTTAAAGTGTAAAAGAACAATGCCCATTTTTATGTGGCATACCGTACCAAGTTGCATAAAGTCCAAACTTTTTTTAGAGACTAGACTTATTATACTAACTCCTACAGAAGTTATATACGTAATGAAAACCCAGATTTCGGAGATATTTGATAAAATCGAAAATAAATATATAGAAAATAGTTTCTATTGCATTTTACATCTCTATTGCCGATTGTGTAAACGTCATGTACGTAAATCGAATTATATATATTTATACTTTAAATTAAATTCTTTGTTCTGAAATCAAATCCACGGAGAGTAATGTCGTCAAAAAATTGGAAAATAATTATTATTTATTGATCTTGACGTATGAGAAGATTTTGGTACCACTTTTAGGTATAATTCTTTGTTTGTTTTGTTTTTCCTTTTACTCCTCTAGTTTATTGTGTAAAGTATTTGTTTATATGACAATAACACGCAAAATTGTATAAAAACTTCGCAACTATTCATGCCTTTGAATAATTTTTCTCAAACATATGTAAAACAGAAATTGCTATTTTATTTTCACAGGCGTTCCAAAATATAAACCTCAACTGTGTGCAAGCTAATGCTAAATAATAAACACACGAATATGATATAAGCACCTAGAATTTTCATTCAAACATTTCAAATTTGCGACTTTGACCCTGAGCGGGACCTCTTGCCAAATTCGGGCGCGGGTGGCGTGGGTTCATAAATGATGCAGAACATTTGTCGTGTCGTATTCCGAAGTTGCAAATTAGTTAGGTCGCCGAAAGTTTTAACAAACCATCTGTTTGTGTAGTGTGTCAATAAATTTTGAATAAAGCTTTAATGTTACTAAGAATTATATTACTATTCCTAGCTTTATAATCATAATCCTGATAAATCAATATAATTAACTAGATTATTTTCACTAAAACAGCCTAAACAGTGTATTTTCGAGAATATGTTTTTTCGATTGCTTTGATTTAAAATCAAACTGAATTTTTTGAAAATTTTATAGTACTATTTCGAAAGTGTACCTTTTCAAGTAAAAAATAATCTCATTATAAACGGCGAAGATACCCACGAACTAAACAATAAATAAATAGAAACATCGGAATTGGGAACCGTCTTCTTTTTTGAAGCCTGCTAAAAAAATCACTGGAAATTCTCCTAACTCGCTGGGTTGTTTTTTATGAAATTCGAAAATTTTATGTATTCAGGTTGGACCCCAGTATGTTTAAGTTTCAAGATTTTTATCTAAGCCAAAAGCCGATAGATAGCGCTTCTATCAGTTTTCAAACTTTTTGCAGAGTAATATCTGTCAAGTTCGGTAGATTTTATATACCTACTGGTGAGTCACCTTTAATACTTTAAGATGTTATGTTTGGGGATCATATATAAAAAAAAAATTAATAAATATTGATTTACCACTGAGTAAACGTAATCTAAAGTATAAAAATACAATGTAATTTATGTTTATCCTAACGGACACGGCGTGGCCAGAGCGAGACGGAAGGCGGAGGGATCGACGGCCTCGCTCGTAACAGACAGTAAAATTTGGGCTAAAACTGTGCCCTTAATTTTATTACATAAATATGGTGGCAATCGAGTACCAAGTGTTCTCTTTTAAGATCGTAAGTGCCTAGAATAAACTAAAACTACATTGATTTAGCTTGATGGACTCTTTATGCACCGTGTATTGTTATCCGACTTCGAAAAGGACAGTTCTCAATTCGACCCGTATATTTGTCTGTTCGCGATTTTCACAAAAAATTTATAGGTGTTGGATGCGGTTTTTATTTTCAATTTGATCGTTTTTTTCTAAGAAGGGTCTTAGCTATGACTTATGACAATTTCCTTAGCCATTTTTAGGATCGTCTTGTCGTTGTAAAGATCCGAGTAACTTATATTATGCGGTGTAAATAAAAATGATCTCGAGTTTGCCAAAAATCAGCCAAATTGGGATAACAAAAAATATTTAAGAAAACAATGTACTTTTTATAGCTAGTAAAAATCATTTGCATAGTCATGACTATATTATTATGCGTTTATTAATGACCGATTAATTCTTAAAAGGTCAAAAAAGATTTGTTAGGTCAAATACTTAATATAAAATATTGCTTTAAGGATTTAACTTTTTACGCGGCAACATTTCTAATCGATTTCTTAAATTTAAGAGATTATCAATTCAGATGTTCCTATTTTTTAGATATGTTTGCAAATATCTCTGTCATTTATGAACTAACTTTAAATGAGAAGACTGGCTTAAAATAATTATTATTTGAAAAATATCGGTTTTAATGATCCCTATATTTTATGACTTTAGCTATGATGTAACAAGGCGCAGGGTAATGCACATTCTGTTTTAAACCGCATTGTATTTGTCTAATTGATACAAAATAATGTCCCGAAATTCCAATAATTTTAAATTATTAGGCATTTGGAAACGGTTTCGGAATTTTCTGTAATATTAATATTAAGCTTGTTTACTTTTTGTCTGGTTATAAGTTAATTTATTTATTATTCTGCATTAATACTCGTATATTACACAGGCGGACTTAATGCCTGATGACAATTTCTCCCAGTCAACTTTTGGTTGGTACAGAGAAAAACGAGTAGGTGCTAAAAACGTTTTTAAATGATAAAAAATGCTATTCAATGTTTTAACTACATGAATATTTTTAATACAATACGTAAATAAATATACTGTTTATATTTAGATATGTATACATAGATACATGGGGATTTATTAGTAATATTTTTTTGAGAAAAAGAGATACATGGAGATTTTTTAGTAAAATTCCCCGAGGAATATATCCTGGTTTGAATTACATCCTTTGGCTAGTCCAGGTCGAAATTAATCTCCACACAGCCAGCCCAGTAATCCCACAGATGTACGACGAACTAATTATAATTAACACAGCTTCGCCTACCTTTTGCTGGGGAAAATGTTTCTCTACTTTCAATAGGACCTTCTCAGCTTAAGTAGGATAAGGTTTTAATGAAGTTTTGAAAGGAATTATGGATTTTTTTCTCAAAATGTACATCAAGCGTAGTAGGATTTCTAAATGTTTTCTTGATTCCACGTTAGGATTTATCACAAGTTATTTAATGCGATATTAACACGGACTTGAAAATTTTTAATTTGAATTCTTAAGCAAAGAGATTTAGTTTGAGTACGACTATCGTAATTTATTTATAGTTTTCGAAGTTATTACTAAATCAAGTTAGATTTTTTTTCGAAAATGCTTATATTTGAGCTCATCTTCAAATACTTGAAAAATAGCTGAATACTCATTCTGATATTTTATAAAGTGTATTCATTAATAAATCAATGAATACGCTTTATTGTTCACCATGAAATCATACGAAAAAAAGTATTGTAGTTTTAAAAATGGGTACAACGAGCGGTCTTTGATATTAACAACAAAATCATAAAAGACTTTATTATAAAGGTTGTTTCTGCGACCAGACGATGGCATCTGGTATTGGACAAAATTAAAAAACCGTCTGGTGTCGTGGGACATCAGATTGGACTGAAGTTCTGCGGTATAAAATATTATTTTCAAGTTCTATTCCGGGTATAAAGAAAATAATTATTCAGGAATACAACACAAAATTATCTTAACCCCTGTCTTTTGTAAACAATTATTTATAATAAAAAAAATTATATACTAAGAAACAGCTATTTACATATATAAGATATAGTATTAAAATCTCGGCTCTCTAAATGAGGTCATCCGGAGGGCTCTTGCCATTATTAATTTTCCCTGTATTCTCGAGCCCGCTGGCATTTTTCGCAATGATGGCAAGTGACCCGATGGTCTGACCTTAATCCCGTGGGAGAGAAGCAAAACCCTTGTTTTGGACGCAACTTGCGTCGACACATTGGCTGCCTCTCGTCTAAGGGCAACTTCAGTAAGAGCCAGGGTGGCATCAGAGGCAGCTGAAGTGTCGCAAATACGAGTCTATCAGTGCGGACTACCTATTTGTGCCACTTGCTATGAAGACGTTTGGTCCGTGGGATCTAGGACTATTTCCTAAAATTAATGTCGTGACTGGTGACAACAGGGCTGGTTCTTTTCTCGCTCAAAGGTTAAGTATAACCATTCAGCGAGGAAATGCAGCCAGCGTTCTTTTCACCATGCCGCGAGGAGTAGGGTTATTTGATTATTGTAGTTAGATTAGTTATGTTGCTTGGTAGATATTTTTGTTGTAAATAAAATTGAAATATATGTTGCTCAAATTAAAATAATGCAATAATAAATAAATAAATAATCAAAATAAAGAAAATGTATCAAATAAAGAAAACTAAATAAATAAAGCATAAAGGAATATTTAAATAAAAAAATAATTAGTAAATAAATCGATACATATACGGCTTTGCGCGTATCAGCAGACCATTTCATATATTGTAAAATTTGGGCTAAAACTATGCCTCTAATTTTTTTAAACATAAATGTGATGACTTTCGAGTACCGAGTGCTCTCCTTAAATATTGGAGGTGACTCATCAATCACCTGTATACCTTTGTTAAATGTTATTTTATTGATGCCACTTAAATTACGAACAAAGTTCATGGAATACGGACATAAGCGCAACTTCTGCCTTGTTAAAAGTTGAACCAAGATGGCAGCGGTGCCCGATTCCCGCCAAATGTTCCAATTGTTTATGGTTCGATTCCAATAGAGATTGTTAACTGTTTCCGCATTATGTTGTACAAACTCGATAACAACCGCCGATTGTAAAATATACTGTTTAAGGAAACTTCAGTGGCAACTGGTTAACTTAATAAACTGGTTAAGATAAATCTTTATAGAAATTTATGATAAATTAATAAATTCAAAATTCGTTTTGCGAAAAACCACGAACATATTACATTTATTAGTGAAAAAATTATTAAAAAGAATAGAAATATAAATTCGTCTCGATTTTTTTATTTTATAATTTTTTTATAAAAGTTAAGTTTTATAAGATTATTTAAAAAGTAGTTGAAGTGGATGAAACAGAAGCAATTAAAATATTTGACCAACACCAGTTAAGATACTCGAAACGTTGGGACTATACATATTAATGAGTATACATTTTTGTCTGTCTATGAATATATGCGTGAATAAAAAAAAACAGACGACAGAATAAATCCAATACGTGTCAGATTTCATTTTTTTTGTATAAATATCGCAATAATTTACATTTCAAATTATTCGGTTTTATTTATAGACATAAAAATGAGTCATTGTAATGCAATATTTTAGCAGCCCTTACTTTTCACAATTTTTTTGTTAATAAAGTATATTATAAGTAATATATAAGTACAATTTTGTCGATTTCCTTTCTCATATTACATTTGAATATTTTTGTGGGATTTTTTCTCCATTTAATCTAACAACCCTAAACATTTAGCGCCATATGTTTATTTACGATACATATTAAAATAAGAAAATAATATAAAACAGTTCAATTAATAATATTTACTGGTGAAACGATATTACGCCTACTTTGTTCAGTATTTCAGAACGGTTTTTGGAAGAATTAATTACACCCGTTGGCATTATTTAAGAAAAAACATGACAACCAAATGACGTATAGTCCGCTCAAAGCTTTGTTTCGTACTGATTGAAGATGCTATATACCGACTAAAAGTCTATTCACCGCCCTGGCATTAATATTCTGTCATTGCGCTCTATCTGGATTATTCTCTCATCTGTGGTAATTACTGAATAAATAAATAATTTTTACAGGAAATAAAAAAAAATGGCTTCAAACGCCTTCAAAGTGTCCTTTCGGAGACTCTTTTTTTCTTACAATTTTATGGGACCTATTCGGAGGCCCTTTCAGGCAGGTAAAATAGAATTTTTAAATTCCTTGTTCTTTTCGTCGGTTAAAAGTAACTAGAACGCGATTTCTTCCTGTTGACTAAAGTAGCAATTGATTTTTAATTTTAAATTTTACTTCTTAATTGTCAACCATAGCACTCTAAACATGCAAATGTAGTGATCATAAACTATATCCACCGTCAATACTGTTAGAATATCTATGGCGTCTAGAAAATTTTACAATATTTTAAAATTCAAACATGATTTATCGTTTCGCGCGCAATAAATTATGGCTGCCACAGACAATATACAAATAGCGTGTAGAAAGTAGCAGTTTCTGACAACGGATTAGTTATTCGTTTGTCCCCAATTCAATCTACGCATAAATCAAAATGAGTCCAAAAGTTTAGAACGTGATCCTTTGTATTAATTTGAAAACGAATACACAATTTATAACCAAAACTGGTTGAACGTGACTGATTGTCAACATAGAATGTATAATTGTCGGATTCTAGCTTTGTGACAGTTTAAAATATATTTTAAGGATACGTATACTAACAACTTTTAATGCAAAACATTATTAAAATGGACGTAAATTACGGGACCATAGACAAGTTATTTATAACCATTGATTTAATTTTAATTTATTTTTTTGAAATAATTTTGCACATTTAATGCTTTTGTTTTAATCCATACCTTGTTGAAAATATAATTATGAATTTGGCTTTGAGAGTTAAGGAATAGAGAGTGAACCTGTTTGCGCGTTCATTTGTGCACCATAATATCCTGCGCAGTTGGCTGATCTCTGGGTAGATTGGTCGCCGTGATCGAAATTCGGTCAGGAGGACTTCATTTTTAATTATGAATTTAAATATTTATTTTAAAAGGAGTTTAATAAATTATTTTTGTTATTAAAAATAAAAGCAATAATTGGCAAATAGCTTGGCAAAGAGATTTTCTTATTACGTAATAATAATTTAGTACAGACAATTTTTATAATATAACGCTTTTTTAGTTTTCAGTTTTTACTTTAAAAAACAGGTTCACTGTTATATGCTATATAATAATTCGTTATTAATTTAAATACATTGGTATTTTTGTGGCTCTTTAATTAAAATTACATACGGTAGGATCTTAGAACCAAATCAACCTAAAAATGTTTTTATACATTTTTCATTTCGAAATTCTTTCAATTACGCGGCAAGAAAAAAAGTCGCGTAACTTTACGATTTTAAATAAAAAGGTTATATTTACTAAAGCATTTTTATTTTCGCCAAAAATGTACTGTCATGATGACAGATCCTTCCACGGCATCCTATTTTTACGGTGAGGAGAAATCTAAATTATTTTTCCATAATTTTAAAGCCGTTTGTTGATTACGTTTGTATCTTTAATATTTAAGTCTATAAATTTTCACGTGTCATTGCTGTTATAGAATATGCTGAATGCATAAATATTCGTGAAATAAAACATTATAAATGTTAAATTTTCTATCATTCCAAAATAATTAATTACCAGATAAACCGAATTAAGTTAAAAAAGTCCAATCATCAGGATGTTGGTGTTTCTTGGTTGGATTAGGGCAAAAGATGATCCATGCTTCGGATGGGGATGTAAAAAGTTGGTCCCGATTGTCAAGAACATTTTTGGCAGTTGTTATGGGATATCCGTGCCTTTAAAATATCCTGACAATTAATCCATACTTCGGATTCAGTATATCTTTTTGGGTTGCGGAAGTCAGATGCCAGTCGCTCAAAAATGGATAAAAACTAAAATTCCTGTAATATTTGGGTTGAATACTGGCCGACTCCACGTAAATTGGGAAAAAGACTAGGAGGAGAAGAAGAAGAAGATTTATTTTGTCCATGTATATGATTACTGTTGTGTCCTTTTTTTATAGAAAGGAAAACAGACGAGCAGACGGTTCACCTGATGGTAAGCGATCCTGTCGCGCATAGAGACCTGCAACATCTGGAGAGACGCGAATGCGCTGTCAACGTGGGAAATTGGATTTATTGGATAGGATAGGGTCGGGATGAAGGATTTGGAAGGGAAAGGCGTGGGTGGAAAAAGAATGGATAGAAATTGCCATCCGGTATCCCCAAAAGTCATGCTTACTTTATTTTATGTCGACTTTATAAAGGGCGGTGGTACTTCCCCGGGCGAGCGCGGCCGTAAAAGACCAGCAAAAGCTGTGAAAAGATGTTATGCTCTACCACCTCTAATGTTTTAAAACTGATACATTTTAACTGTTATCAATGTTTTATCTACACTTTATTTATTGTTAGTGCTAAAATTACTCAGAATGTATATAAAAAACAAACATATATGAAAGGTTTTAGGTAAAATCATTTTGGTTTAAGTTTGATTGTATATGCTTTACTTTTGGCGTACCTTATAAATAAATAAATGAAAAAAGAGTCGAAACAAAAAGTATTTCGAAGTATTTGTATTTGACCATAGACAATATTTAAAACTCGATATGCAAAACAATTTGACACAGTCCAGTTCGAAGGTTCTACATTCACGATTCGTTTGCCACAAGGTAGCGAGTGGGAGAAGGTGGTGCATAAAGTGTACACGAAAGCTTAAAGCTGACGACCTCTACGTGAATTCGAGTGTCAATGTCAAAATTGTAGTATTATATCGATAAGTAGATAAATCAGAAGTTGAGTGAGGGCATGTCACGCTGGAATGTGAGTCGATCGATTGACCGCCAATTTTAAATCAAAATGGCGACCGGAAGTCGGATACAGATCTTGTATTAGTATCTAATATATTTTTAAAAAGATTATAGCTCTGATAAATTCCTTCAACATTACATAAAGAAATATATATGTATAAAGTTATTAATTGTGTTTGCGTGTTTAATAGTACATTTTATTTTTTCCAAGGAAAGCCTGGTTCATTTTCAGTAAAATTAAAATAAATGTAAAGGACTACTTGAGACTTCTGTGTTAATCATTGAAAACGTCAAAATTTGGAGACAGTATTCATTTGATGATAATTACTTTTCAATCATAGCACTTGAAAAAATACAAAATTTATTTACGACCTTGGCGTAATTAAAGATTTAATTTTTAAATAATACAACTTTACGGATTTTATCGCGGTTTATTTTTAAATTTTATCACCCGACGTTTCGAAC
>JAOCPS010027619.1:0-17323 GCA_025505425.1 Graphium colonna | reverse complement strand
CTTTAGACCTACGACATTCAATCAGTTTTTTCGGAACCGTTACGAGCACTGTGCCACATGTGTAATTAATGGACGCAATTAGGGTTGCCATCTTTTTTTTTGAACAAAAAGTAAGTTTGCCTAAATAAAAAAATAATAATCGGAAAATTTGTCGTTCTTTTTTATCCAAAATTTCTGTATAATAAACTCAATGTATCCCATTTTCGAGGTTGACAACGCACTCGCGACTCTCCGGATGTAGCGTGTGTCTATGGGTGACGAGATAGCTTACCATTAGGCGAACCGTGTGGTCGTTTGTCTTCCTTTGCATAAAAAATAGGTTCTCTCGTAATGAGTTAAAAGACGCGATCGGACGCGAATATGCGATGCAACTAGCTGTCTCGTTGTGAAACCTACAAGCAGCTGCAGCACTGCTTAACGAGAAAGCTGCGCTTCGCTGAAGCGCCATTATTGCTACAGGGTACAGCGGTACAGCTGCCAATAGCACATTTTGAAATGAACCTTTAGACCTACGACATTCAATCAGTTTTTTCGGAACCGTTACGAGCACTGTGCCACATGTGTAATTAATGGACGCATTTAGGGTTGCCATCTTTTTTTTGAACAAATAAAGTAAGTTTGCCTAAATAAAAAAATAATTATCGGAAAATTTGTCGTTCTTTTTTATCCAAAATTTCTGTATAATGTTATAAATAAATCGTGGAAAAAATAAATCATGCGAAATAAGGAGTTTTGCGTACTTTTAAAAATATAGAGTACAGTTGCCATAAATAACTTGCAATACTTAATAATTAAGTACGGGTGGTAACTCTAGACTAAATGCCCGTTGACACGCGTACGCGATAGATCAATATTTTCAGTCCTGAACGATCGGTACTGTGGCCATTGTTAGATTTGAATCGTTTTTGAATTGTCTTAAAGGTATGCTGAAAACTATCCAGTTTATATTTCTAATTTTTTTTAAGAATTTTATAAAAAATTGCCTCGCTAGCCTTTATAGACTCATCAACTCGTGGGTCTGTAACCGCTGGTGTACAATCACATCATGTTCTTTAATCGTAGGTGGTAGAATATAACATCTTTTCAAAGCTTTTTCTGAACTTTTACGGCATGCTCGCCCGGGTAAGTATCACCGCCCTCTATAAAGTCGACATAAAATAAAGCATCCGTGACTTTTGCAGATTCCGGATAGCCACGTCTACCCGTCTCTTTTCCCACTACTTTTCCTTCCAAATCCTTAATCCCGACCCATCCTTTCCAGCTTACCGTCAGGTGAACCATCTGCTCGATTGTCATTTCCATAAAACATGTAGGTTTGGGAAATACGAGCTGGATTATCTGAATTTAGATTCTTTGCTGTATGGGTATGAAAAAGTCTGTTGACTTTGGTGTTATCTAATTCACGTCGCGCATCGTGATATTTGGATATCTGTGTGTGAGCGTATACTTTTTCACTACGTTTTTTTTATTGAAAGGAAGGTAAACAAGCAGACGGTTCACCTGATGTTAAGCGATCCCGTCGCCCATAGACACATATCCTCCGAAGAGTTGTGAGTTCGTTGGCGATCTGGGGAATCGGAGAGATGGCGTTTATTGGATGGGATTGGGAGTCTCATATTATATTTTTATCAAACTCATACTATCAACTTATTTAGAAGTTCTAACAGATTTTTAGTAAAGTTGACAACAAGATATCGTAAAACACTAAGAGACGACCCTTTTACAATTAGAAACTAATCGTTGTATTCTATTCCAACTTTAAAGCACTAGATACGGATCGCGATCGAATTTTAGTGACTCACTCGTTACTGTTGTCGATATCGGTGTTTATTTTCGAGGTTTCCGTGTCGGGTCTTCATGAATGTTTCGATTGTTTTCACAATAAGCATAACCGGCCGATCGGTCCACTTTTGTATGACGAATCGGCGTCGAAATGCAAAAATCCCGGTCGCCTAATAAACAATCGTGATGAGCATGGGCCACGATGATTCTTGTCGCGGGAGTTGGATCACAATGGCGTTGGAAAGTGTGGGAAGATGTAATTGATTGTTTCAGCCTCTCGCTACTGCTATCGGTGAAAACGGAGCAGGGATGTGCCATTGTTATGGTACGCGTACCATTATTTAAACTTTGTACCAGGTATCATTGTATTTTACAATGATACAGGGTACCTGCAGAGTGTTTTGGACTGTTTTAGTTAGACTTTTGGTAGGTGGTAGAGCATAACATCCTTTCACAGCTTTTGCTGCACTATTATTATAAAGTATGCATGACATTTGGGGATGCCGGATGGCCATGTCTATTCTTTTTTCTTAACCTATCCCCTCCAAATCCTTAATTCCCTGGTTGATAACGCATTCGCAATTCTCCGGATGTTGCGTGTGTCTATGGGCGATGGAATTACTTACCATCAGGTGAACCGTCTGCTCGTTTGTCTGCCGTTACATAAAAATATAAAAAAATAGACTAGTTTTTAGTGATAAAATTAAGTACGTCTAAATATGTTGTTTGTTTATAAACGACATTTTTCCTGTCGTAGTGATTTTCATTTATCATTACAACAGGTGGCTTATGATACTCGCTGGTATTGCAGCATTCTATAAGTAGAAGAATTTTTGGAACCTGTAAAATAGTTTTTGATTTAAATTATTGCAAACAAACACACAAGCACAATACCGTTCCTCTTTTGTAGTTTAGATTATATTGTTTTTATATTTATTTTAACGCAATTTAATTTATTTTATTTTCGGAGAACTTACAGCTAAAATAAACACATTGTATAGGGATGGAAAAAATAACAGCCAATTAAAAGTTCTCACAAATAGACGGAAATGTGTATTTTGGTACCGGTACTATTATTTTAAAAGACCGAATATTTCTTGGTTTCGTGTAACATCACTAATTGGTGGAAACTTGCGGGTGGCTCGATTCGGATCGGCGCTCTTTTTGCGCTCGTTCACGGTCGTTAGAAAGGCGCTTTGGCTCCGCATTTCGCTTTTCATTCGGTGGCGTGGTTTTTTGTAAATTGTTCAGTTTCTATGTTTACTTGTTAGGGTCGGACTGTCGCAAAGGGTGCAACTTATATGGAACTTAAAAAAATATTATTTTTTTTTTCTGTTCATTATAAGACCCATTTTTCTTTGTTAAATTTGAATAGAGTAAAGGAAAATAAGACGATTTACGGTCTTGACATTTTTCTCTACGGTGCGTGGTTTTCCTTGAATGTTAAGGAATCGACTTGCTGAATTTTTTAAAGAAATAAATGGTTTATGAGCCCCAATTTTTTATGGAGTATAATGAAGGAAAATAAGACAAGGTTCTGTCTTGTCATTTTTCTGTCTAGAAAGATCCGAAACAACTATTTGCAGGCTATACAAATGGTTGCTCCCGGTGGAAATCGAACCCACGCCGGAGCCAATGTCTCGGCAACTGCGCAAACCGGTCATCAACTATTGTCACTTTATTTACGATTTTAAACTCGTGCATGTCACTTTGTTTGCAAACACTCCTCAATTGACGTTTGTTGTGTTTGTGTGCGAGAATAAACATACAACTGTGTTGAGTTGGTTATTTTAGGATGTTTATTACTTACATTGTATGTACAGTCAAACTGTTAACAATGTAATGTCACTGATGCGTTCGCATTTAAATCGAACGCATTTGAAAAAGGACTCTATTCTCTATTGGTTTTAAAATATAAATTTTATTTTTTAGTTTTGGCAGTTGTTGCAGTTTTAAAACCTTGTCTAAAAGACTCATAATATTTTATTTATGGGCATAACATATTTTTATAGCTTTTGCTGCACTTCAACGGCCGAGCTCAACCGGAGAAGTATCGCCGCCCTTTATAAAGTCGGCATAAAATAAAGTATGCATAATTTTTGGGGATGCCGGATGGCCATGTCCACCCTTTTCCTTTCGTATTTCTTTTCCCTCCAAATCCTTAACCCCGACCCATCCATTCCAAAAAATCTATTCTATCCGATTTGCCATGTTGACAATCAGGTGAACCGTCCGCTCGTTTGTTTTCCTTTCCAAAAAAAAGTACACTGTATACCATAATAAATAATATCCTGTAATGCATAAGAATTTATTTATGAAATAAATTAAAAAGATATGTTTAATATTAAATAAAGATTTTTTTAAATGAATACGTTTGTATATAAGATATATTGCGACTTTGTTACGGGTAGGTCAAGGTCACTGTTTGAGGAAACGTTAATACTTATTCCGCTAAGTTGGTCACGTTTGGCTTCAGAATAATCGCACTGTGGAGTGTTCCTAAATGGGTCAAAAGGTTATAGGAAATCGTCAATAAGGACCCATTTTATTTTTGCCGTTGTGTATTATATAAAACATAACTTTACTTATTCGCTGGCGGTAGCTAGAAACGCTTGAATAATTTTGTTGTTCTATAGCGTTATTGGCTATAAACCGAACCTCAGTTGAATATTTGCGAATATTCTAGATTCTTCGACTACTTCGCGAGTTTTTTTGTAAAATAAAAAATACATTTATCTGTTATCGACCGCCTTCGTAGCTTAGTGGTATGGGCGCTTGCTTTACAAACCGGAGGTCGTGGGTTCGAACCCCGCGGGCAGAGAACGACTTTGTGTTGTTGTTTCTTGGTTGCATGAAAAGAAAGATGATCCATGTGTCGGTTGGATGGTCCCGGTTGCCTAGAACATCTTTGGCAGCCGTCATAGTATGTCAGTTCCTTCAAATATCCTGACAACTAATCCATCCTTCGAATTCAGTTTATCTCTTTGGGTTGCGGAGGTCGGATGTCAGTAGCTCTGCATAAAAACTGAAACCCTGGTAATATTTGGGTGGATTGGAAGCCGCCCCTAAGTAACTTGGGAAAAGGCTAGGAGGAAGAAGATTTATCTGATAGTTATAAAACGCAATATCATTGGCGTATGGAGTCCATTTTTTGCGGAAAGGATGATAAACGAGCATACGGTGTACAGAAATTAAATGATCCGACGGGATCATTTGAGATCAGGTGAACGAAGGCCCACATAACACACACATAACATCCGAAGAGTTGCATCTGTGTTGTCGGCTAGGAAATTTGGATAAAATTGGTATGTTGGGTAAGGACTATATTACAGATTCGAAGGGGAAAAGAAGGGTCTAGGAATGGCCATTCGGCAACCTTGCATGCATACTTTTCTGAAGGGCGGTGGTACTTAGGGTTGCCATATGTTTTTTATTATAAAGTATTATTGAGGTTATTTATGGTAATTGTACCCTATTTATACAAGAACAAGAAATCACGCAAAATTACTTTATTTCACTTAATTTAATTTTTTTGGAATTCACATTTTACATTTTACAAAATTGTTACTTGTAAGAAATTTTAGGTAGGTAAAAAGGACAACAGATTTCATGATAATTATTTTTTAAAGGAATTGAGAAATTAAATTTAAGAAAAATGATGAATTACAATAAATCGTACTATATTTTCACGCGATATACAACCATTGTACTATATATGCCCAAAAAAAGGTGGCAACCCTAGTGGTACTACTAAGGGCAATAGGAGCTGTATGAAAGATGTTTTACCTCAAAAATACAATAGAATTAATAAGAAAATTTAATGCAATAGCTGTCAAAGGACACGAAGCGTTTCAAGTTAAACATATTTAACATTATGTAAATTTTTCAGACTAGGCAAAAACAAAGCCTGTCTAGGCAGTGTGCATTAATGCCCAGCACTCGTCTAATAGGCCGCGCTCTCTTCTATTGGCGACGCGACATGTTTACCATTCATCTTCCTCAAAGCCCCGGCGATTTCTAGTTTTTTTCAACGTCAAGTTGACAAGAGAAAGCCGCGCGGGCCGGGAGTGCGCACTTTTCTCATAAACGGAACGATTCACAATATTTTACCACGATCTCTTTGTGCGTAACGCTAATGACGGGGACGGACTTATATTTTTGTTCGTTCCGGTTTTCGAAAAAACTTTCACTTGACGATTATTCGGTCCGGTGGTGATCGTCGATGTTTGGCAATATTTTATGTTTTGAATTAAACAACTTTACGGATTTTGTCGCGATTTACTTTTAAAATTTTATCACCCGACGTCTCGAAGTAACTAGTAACTAACAAGGTGGTAGCATCTAACCATCCTCTCTATTGAAATTTGGCTGTTTTTTAATTTCTATAGCCTCGCGAATCATAGCAGGAAAAAGGATTCTTATGCGAGGATTCTTGACCTATCAAATCTGATAGTGGTTGGACCCTTTCATAGTGTGTTCACACTATCCAACCAGCACGACCTAAATATACCATAAATAGTTACTGCGTAGATCGGACTATTATTAATATTCAAGATTTCGGTGTGCAGGATAGACAAGTGACATCAAGATATAAAACACCCCAGTCCCACCATGTACGCTTTAAAGCGTTCGAAACGTCGGGTGATAAAATTTAAAAATAAACCGCGATACAAAATCCGTTAAGTTGTTTAGTAAATAAGTCTTAGAAATAAACAAATAATTTAGATGTTAATGAAATGCAGCATGGATGTGGCAATGTTTTAACAGATTTCGCAAATCGGTTTCAATGCGTTTTAACCGACTTCAAAAAGGGTGAAAGTTCCCAATTACGTCATATGTTATGCCACTACCACCTAAATTAAAATTATGTTAGTATCCCAATACCTACATTGGGATACCTGTGTGGGGTCCAAAACACTCGCGAGGTCAATAATTTCACCATTCAATCTCAAGCGATCACCGTCAATGCGACTCTTACCTTTTATTCGATATTCCGTTTGCGCTCCGTTCCGATTTCCCCAATTCGGATTTGAATGGCCCTTAATTGAAACGATTGGCGCCAGTTGCCATGGCGATGGCTATTGTGGGATGTGCCCGTTCCGTAAAGAGCAACAAGATTGAATATGTTGCATGTACCCGTTCAGCAGAGTAGTCAAGATTGGTTGTAGTGTCACCCCATCCCAGCTGGCTAAGGTACGGTCTTAGTCCGTCTATACGTTATAAGAGACCTTAGAATTGAAGTATGTGATTTTGTGTGTTTATTAATAAAGTATTGACCATAGTCGCTAAAATTAACCTCTACCGATAAAATAAATTAAGTTTTTGTACTATTACTGTTTACAATCAAATTTATTAAATTGAATTGCTAGCGTGTTTCATATTCTACAAGTACCTTATCTGTGGTGATGAGAAAGGAAGACAAACGGGGAGAAGGTTCACCTGATGGTAAGCGATCTCGTCGCCCACAGACACACACAGCATCCGAAGAGTCGCGAATGCGTTGTCAATCTAGAAAACTGGATAAAATAGATTTATTGGATTGGATGGGTCATTAATTATTAAGGATTTGCAGGGAAGAGGAGTGGGGCGAAAAAAGGGTAGACATGACCATCCGACATCCCCAAAAGTCATGCATATTTTATTTTATGCCGACTTTATAAAGGGTGGTGGTACTTTACCGTGCGAGCGCGTCCGTGGGAGTGCAACAAAAGCTGCGAAAAGATGTTACGCTCTACCACCTAGAAAATGTATCTGTTATTCTTGAGTATACGAATTTGCTAATAGAGCTTATGCAACACCGCTACAAAAGATTTAATTGTTATACAGTTATTACTATTTCATTGATGGACTCATTTTTACTTGCGACACACCTTTAATTTACTTTTTGAAAATATCACACTCCGTTCAAAAGTTAGCATTCGTCCTAAAGTTACAAAGAATTCACTTCAAGTATTTTAAATAGAAACAATGATCTTTTTCAAACTATTCGGCACAGTTTTCCCAAATCGCCAACTTAGGTAGCATTAACTGGCGTTAGATATCAACAGAAAGCTAAAAGCGATCACAATCGCCTATTTGAAAAAAAAATTCTACTTTCCGTCGCAAGATAGTAACAAGATGGAATGGAACCGTACCGCAATGAAATGCACATTTGCCGCGTATAATAGAATCGAGAGGAGATATCATGGAGAGATTCCGTATAATGTCGTGGGAAGCATAATGTAGTTTGTCTGTACGTACGCCGTCGCTAATAGCTATCAATTTGCCTTATGGAAAGTAGCTGGTGTTTTACTGAGGCTCCGGCGTTATTTCGTTGTCTATTGTTATTCCGATCGTATTGTAACAATCGCGGATAGTAAGAAATACAAAGCAATTGTTTTTGTATCTTTATGCTATATTTAAAACCTTGAAATAAATAAATATAATAAAAATATATATAAAAGGCTGACACACTGGCGACAATGTTACTGCAAAAACAACGATTTTACGGCACCATTCGCTTCCGCTCCGTTCCAACCCCACCGCGGCGTCGTGATCGCTGTCCTTTGCGTCGCGTTTGAGGACGGTTCTTTCTTTCGCACACGGATTTGCAGCATTAGAATTGTGCGCTTGGAGAACCTTGACTTAAATAACTTCAATAAAAAAAAACATTTATTCAAGAACTACGAAGATAAGACCTTTCATAATTCTCCGCCATGGCGCTTATCAACTCGACAACCTATTTCGTAGTTTTTAAAAACCGTTCGAAATCACAATAGACTTGGTCTAACCTTTTCGTGTTGCAAATGGCGTGATCTTTTGTTCTCCATTCGATCATTGAATAATCTTTGCTGTCGCAAATCTGAATTCCACTCAAGGTTTTGCTTCTACCGATCTTCAACTGTTATTTATTGATCTTGACGCATGAGACTTTTTGGTACCACTTTTGGGCGTTGTCCTTTAAAGCTACAAATTTAATCGATAACCAAGTAAACTCCAAATGACCTTAAACTCATACATGTTGCAACTCCATTAGAAACGTATTATGCAAATAGTATACTTTCCCTCGTCCCCAATTCGGGGTCTACTAACATTATCGGTACGTCCGCGCTCCGTTCCTTGCACATCCCTATCAAACTTTCATGTATCGACTCTCAATATAATACTGATTAGACTAACTGATAGAGTCAAATTCGTAAATAATAAATTGTTCCTTGCTTGTATCTATTATAAGATAATATAATATTTAAAAATTGTCATATTTTAGCGTTAGCTATAAAAACGACGTTCAATCATTGTTTTAAAACAATTCCTCATAAGTTTATTTTATTTATTTTAAATCTAAACAAATTTTATGTAATGTTTGTTCAGTTTATATTGAAAATAATACTTTACATCGTCTATTAAAATCATGATAACTCCTAATTTTACTAGTTGAATTATTTTTTTATCATCGTGTTTTGTTTTTTATTATTTAAGATTTCATTTAGTTCCCATACTTTTAATCCCAACACACGAGGCTACTTTATCCAATTAATAACTATTCGATAAAATACATACTGAACCGATAAAGTATATGATGTCTCCAATTTAATTAAATTTCTAATATTTAACAACACTACAATATCGATAAAATATTTCGACACCCGCGTACATCGATATCCGAGCAGAATGACAATGGGGCCGCGCTAGCGCCGGTCGACCGCGGGTGAAAGTGTTTCGCGAAAGCGAAGCCGGAACCGACCGCGGCGTGACGTCATGATTTGCGCAACCTCCTATACAAATAGGGTTGCCAACTTATTTTTATAAAATTAATTTTCGTAGAAAATTTGGTGAACCGGCTTCAAACACCTTTCAAGTGAATGTTCATGATTAATTTTTTTAGGTTATTTTGACTAAAAAAAGAAAAAAGTATTGGTCCGAGAACATATGTATATGAGACCGTCTCGTAGTTATATCCTATCAAAAATATTTTTTTTTTAAATCCGTTTACAACTTGGAGAGAAACCGAGAAATATAATAAAAGAAGGCAAAAGTTTGATAAAGAACCTCCTATTTTTTGTAAGTCGGTCAAAATTAAGTAATGAACGCTTGAAAAACAAGAAGCATAAAGTATTAAACTCCTTAAAACAGGAAAACAAAGTATTATAAATAATTAATAAATTAAGAACATTAAGATTTTTATTGTCTTAGTTTTTTCTTACTTTTGGGACACGAACACATTTTTATTGTGTAGTCGGAACTTTTTAACTTAGTATTAATAACAAAGTATAATTCGGCAATACACGAATAATAAATATTTCATTACTTTAATTAGGGATGACTTATAACCCACAAGCCATGTGAGTATAAATAGTATTTATAAAGAATTAAGAAGCATATTTTATTGTAGTGTAATTGGCAACCCTGTATACAGGTGTTGCGAAATGTTACCCGTGTACCGCCTTGTGTCGCCAGGGGACACGTTTGCGCGCTTTATATAATGCTTGTGACGGATACAGTGACGAGACGCTTTCGTTTGTGCGGATGCATCGACTTTCGCGTGTTGCGTAATGATTTGCGACTTGCAATTCGATGATTTGAATTCGGATTGCACTTTAAAAAATCGAGTATGGTATTATATTTTATTGGATTTTCTTGCTATAACGTAGATATGCATTAAAGCGTTAAGATTTGGTAAGTTAGTAGAGGTGGTAGAGCATAACATCATTTCACAAACCGCCGCCCCCGCCCAGGGAAGTACCACCGCCCGTTATAAAGTCGGCATAGAATATATGCACGACTTTTGAGGATGCCGGATGCACATGTCTATCCTTTTCCCTTCGAAACCGTAATCCTGACCCATCCTTACCAATAAAGCTATTCTATCAATTTTCCCAGGTTGACAACGCACTCGTAACTCTTCGAATATTGCGTGTGTCTATGGGCGACGGAATAGCTTACCATCAGGTTAACCGTCAGCTCGTTTGTCTTCCGTTCCATGAAAAAAAAAAAACTAGTGATTAATAAACACACTGACCTAATTGGATGCGGTTTTAGTAATTACATTTTAATTATTTTTTAAGGAAACGTACTAAAGGCGGTGAAGAAAAGCATCCCAGCAGTGCCACTATTGCAAAATAGGCTTGATATGCGCTGGATTCTTAACTGTTTCATTAATTAATCTTTAGTCCGCGTCAGAGCAGTTATTAAAATAAGCTTCTTCAACACTTGCCTCTAATCTATGGGATAGAAACTAATTAATCACTTCCTTATTACTAATAAATTATCTATCAATCTGTTAAAATAATAAAATGCTTTCTGAGATTGTTACTTTTCCAATAAATCCTTGAAATGTGTTAATGAGGTAATACGAATAATTTTTAATGTTAAATTAATTTTCTTTACAATATCCTTTTTAATTGCGTTTTATGGCGACAACGCGGTTTGTATCACGCAAGGCCATTTTACTGATAACATTTAAATATAGCTATAGCTATTTTATTTACCAAGTTGACACAGACCACAAAACTTATTAAATTAACAGACTATTTTAAATCTCCCACTGCTGGGCAAAGGCCTCCCCTAGACAGAGGGTATAGGGCGTAGAACAACACGCGGCCCAAGCGCGGATTGGTAAACTTCACATATCTCAGAAATATTATTTCTTAGATATGCAGGTTTCCTCACGATGTTTCTTTTCACCGCAGAGCACGTGGTAAATCACCATTAAAATTGCAATTAGAAAATAAATAATTTCACTGGGGATCGAACTAAGGTTCTTCGCCTCGAGTAAACGAAATTGAAGGCAAGCGCCCGGCACTCAGCTACCACGGCTTGTTCACTACACTTTTTTAGCTATAGCTATTTTATTTACCATGTTGACACAGTCCACAAAACTTATTACATATAATAAAATTTTAATTTGGAGATGTATATACTTTAAGGATATTAAAAAAATAATTATGTAGGTCAGGTTTAAAACAGCAATAGAAGCCAAAATTATTTTTTTTTTGAAAATTCGTCTGTTTATTTGTATGCGCCTTGCTCAAAACTGAAAATTTAATCGTAGGAGTGCAATTGAATACGGTTTTCACAGTTGTATTGATGAAGGTCTAACTTAAAATTTGGTATATATTTCATATATATGCACGGCTAAGAAGCCGAGAAAAGAGCAAGTTTTAAGATTTTTTTTAATACCAAAATCAATATTCAGGTTAAAAATTGTATTGCGGGGTACAACCGCAGATAACAGATAATCTGCATTGAGTTTGTTTGCTGGTCTGGTTGAATGTGCTAATCTCAGGATTTTTTTTAATGGAAAGGAAGACAAACAAGCAGACGGTTCACTTGACGGCAAGTGATCCCGTCGCCCATAGACAAACGCAACATCCGGAGAGTTGCGAGTGCGTTGTCAACCTGGGAAATTGGATTAAATAGGTTTATTGGATGGGATGGGTTCGGGATTAAGGATTTGGAGAGGATAAGAGTGGGAAAATACAAGGATAAACATGACCATTCGGCATCCTCAAGTCATGCATACTTTATTTTATGCCGAATTTATAAAGGGCGGTGGTACTAACCCGGACGAGACCGTAAAAGTGCAGCAAAAGCTGTGAAAGGATGTTATGCTCTTCCACCTGAGGAATTCCAAAATGAAAACTCCTTTTTGATATTACCGCCCATTAATTGAAGGATTTCGAGTTTATGATGTCACGCTGTGACCAATAGTAGCGGAGCATCAACGAAGAATGTTCCAATAACGGGGAGAATTCACGCGAATGAAACCGCTGGAAGCACTTAGTATGTAATATGACACAGACGTCGTTCTGTCTCCTTAGTCACGTACGGGACGGCATTACAATGGAATGCTCTCTTTTGCTCCTTAGGGGAGTATTTTGTAAAGGGGAAGGTGGTACTTGGTATACACGTTACCCATTGTTACACCATAGACAGTGTTTAAATTCCACGCAGGCACTTTGTGTCGCGCGCATCCCAAACAGCGAGTAATAATATAACGGAACGAAGTACTCCAGTTTGTTTATGACGTTTTTTTTGGCAATAAATCGATCGGAGGGGAATTTTGTCGTCCAGTAAACGATGATGTTGTTAAATATTGTTATTTTTCTTGATTTTGTCACGTTTAACATTTAAGGCAGTACATGTATCATCGATACAATGTCAATTGTAAAACTCTTAAAAAATGGTTAAACAATAAAACTTTATTTAAATTGGTTTAAATATCAATTATAAAGATTCCGTATAATTGCCCTGAGAAGATCACATTAAAAAGTACATTCCAGACAATGATTATTGTGTTAATCATTACAGTTGTGGCCTTAGCAAGTTTTTACTGAAATTTGAACAAGGATCAAAGAAAAAATATAGCAAAATTCTCAAAGGATATGACGTAAAATATGTAATGGTCAGGGAGCGAAACTGATCACATATTAATTTTTATGATCCAATAGTTTACTGTAACTCGATCTCAGCGATAAACAAATCTATAAATATTCGAACAGAAGGCGATTTCAGCTAGAATCATGTTATTATACTTGAAAACCTACGCTACATAACGTTCTATGTAACTTCTTTCTCCATTTAGGCTTGTAATCAAGTAGCTAGTTGTTTCACCCATATAAAATAATAATGTCAAGTAAATGGGCCTTAATATAATAAATAATTAATGAAATAAAGCAAGTAAATTCGCAGCATACCTTCTACATATAAGTGCATATTTTACTCATTTATAATATTACAACCGTGGCCTGCGGTTTTCTTTATCGTTTAATGTATTCGAGTCCTATAGATCGTAGTTTCGAGACTTCTTTTAAAAGTCGAGTTATCAAACAAAAAATAACTTATACTTCAGATTTGAAGTGCCAATAGCCCAATGGTTGAGAATACAGACATCTATATGCTAGTACAAACCTAGAACTTAGCATTACCTAATTTTTTTTACTGAAAAAACAAAACATCCAGACAAAGGATAAAGATAAACATGTTCTTCTATGCGGACTCGTAGTCCCGAATAGTCATACAAAAAATATACATAAAGTCAGACGAGCCTGTAACGTATTGAAGCAAGGGGGAGCCGATTTCATGCTGTGTTGAACAGTAGCCCCACCGCCCAAGTGAAGGGCGGGCGGATGCAAGGGCGCGCCGACCTTGCCGGGGCGAAGTCTGGAGGTCGCCCTACCTGATGCGCTCCACGCCCATTGTTGGGGATGATCGGTGACTATAAATACTGACATTCATTTGGGAGAATGGTTAGAAAAGTTGTAGGTGACCCACTAGCGAGTTTCAAGGGCGGATTTTAGGGTTGTCTGGCTTTCTGACTGTTTTCAAGTTATTAATGATATGTGATTTGGAGGCTTTTATTACGACTAGAGATTATCCAATGGTCGAAATACGACCTTTTTTGTCACAATTGTGTAGTGATTTTATTACTTATTTAATATATGTTAATGATGTTTAAGACAAATTAACCCTCAGCACTTCTTCCCAATTTAAATATTAACTGTGCCAAATTGTATCTCCTCAATTTTCATAAAAATTACTAGAAGGTTTTTGGCTTCACGTATTTCTCTTATGATACTAATTGTCCCTGTCTTTTTGAAAACGATCGACGATTAATATAGACGCCGTCTATTAAAGAGCAGGAATGGTTCAGCGTAAATTTGTACGTGACCTTTGAACGGGTAGTTTTAAAAGGCAGATTTTAGGATTATCTAGCTTTGAGATTATTTTCCAGCAATGTGGTAAAATTGTTAATCGATGTAAAATGATTTCCTACCTACGTTTACCGTTTATAAGCGTGATAGGTTCAAAAAGTATTGCTACAGTTTAGATTTTTTTGGATACTTTTCTTTATGTATTAAATATTCTCCTAGGTGATAAGACAACAGATGACACCAATATGAAGATGGAAATTAATTTGTCTAAAAAGAAATCATTTAAGTCTTTAAAGGATCAGAAAATCTCTAAATTTAAAGCTAATTAAAAATGTATACTATGGGCACACAATTTTTTTTCATAATTACGCGTTATTCATGTTCCTATATATCTTCTTTTATTTGAATAGATCTTTGAACAATGTGTAATATATTTACACGTTATTTAACTCAATAAAAGTACGACGACATTGACTCTATACGGACTTCCTTATTACCACTGTTGACACTTGATTCGTATGTGATGATTAGATTAGGTTTGTAGTAAAATATATGACTGCAAGGCTACGCTTCGTTTCGTTTCCTTTTTTTGACACAATAAAATCGGCGTGAAACAAACGACCCCCCGACTTCTAGAATCGAGGGTACCTCTTTCTCCCCTTTTCATTGTTTCCTGATCTGTTTTCAAGGCTGGCAACACTCCAACAAATCGTCCGATTTTTTTAGCGTCCGTGAACGATGGTTATAATAATGGGAACAACAGTCTGCTTGTTTTTAAATTGGAATTCGAATTTTGAAAATTTGAAATTGGAACCGTCAGCTTAAATATATTTTTTTTTCCTGATGGTAAGCACGATTGACTAGTGATACCAGGACATCAAACATCTCAGTCCTACCCGTAACGATGAACGCTGTAAAGGGTTCGAAACGTCGGGTGATAAAATTTAAAGTAAATCGGGAGGAAATCCGTAAAATTGTTTAATTTAAAAATGTCTAATATTCGCGATAAAATCTCACAAACAAAAAAGCCTGCTTGATGTCTAACGTTTTTCTATAAAAATTCAAATTTGTACTGAGTTTGTTGTAATCATTGATACAATACTAACTCTACCTCTCGGGTTATACGCCTTATCATTTTCGGTTAAGCTCATAATGTGGCACAGAGTCGGCATAAACCAATTTGCTAAACTTTTGTGGATTCCGTATGACCATGTCTAACCTTTTCTTTTCTCACTTCTTTCCCCTACAAATGTTTAATCCCATCCCATCCTATCCAATTAACCTATTCTGTCCAATTTCCCAGGCTGACAACGCATTCGCGACTCAGGATGTAGCGTGTGTCCATGGACAATGGGATCGCTTACCCTCAGCTCGTTTGTCTTTGTTTCCATTATAAAAAAAACAAAGAAACTAACAATATAACCCATCAGCTTCATTTTACTAACACCATTAATACTTATAAACAAATTATAATTACGAATCTATACAATTGACCTTCTCCACTTTCACACATGTTAAACGTATAAGAGAAAGTTGTAATTCGTAGTGTTGAGAATCAAAATACGCTCACTGCATTAATAAAATTTTAGAGAGTAGCGTATAATATAAAAATATTTTTGCGAGTACGTGTTAAACGTGAATCGATTTGAGTTTGCGAAGCCATCGTCTATCGTAAAATCTGATAAGTGAATGACACGCTAAGTAGCGAGGCACACATCAGTTTATTTTCGATTTTTCTGTTTTTATTTTTAACTTTTATGAGTGCGCACTTACTTTATCTGATTCGCAGAATCATTTGTATCCCTTTAAATATATGAGAACTCTCAACTATTTTCTTAAATGTACATGAAGACAAAATGAATTTTGTAAATAAATAATTGACATTCATAGACATTTATCTTTTAAACGATTAGTAAAAACCCTCTAACATTTGCTTCGTTAAAAGGATTACGTACAAGAAATCAACTGACAGCCAGTTGGCTTTTTTGTTGAAATCTAATACGAAGTATTTTTCCTACATAAATTGAGCCGTGGTAGCTCAGTGCTAGAACCTGAGTCAATCCCCGGTACCCACACCAATGAAATTGTCATTACAAAGGACAATGCTCAAAAGTGGTACCAAACATTCTCACGCATCAAGATCAAAATTATGTGGTAATTGTATTCATAATTTCTTACGACATTACGCTCGTCATGGATTTTATTTTTATACAGGGAATTTAATTTAAAGTATAAAAGTATGAATTTTGCTTTGCCTACATGACGTTTCCGCAATCTGTCTTAGAGATAAAGTATACAATAGAATTTATTTTCTATAAATCAATTTTTCGATTTTATCCAATATCTTCCAAACTCGGGTTATCTTTACGAAAATAACTTATGTAGTAGTTAATATAAGAAGTCTCCAAAAACATCTTTGAACTTGATGCAACTTGGTACGGTTTGCCATATAAAAATGGGCATTGTCCTTTAAGTGCTGAATTACCACGTGCATCGAAGGTGAAGGTAAACATCGCGAGGAAACCTGCACATCGAAGAAATATTTTTTCTTAGATATGCGAAATCCACCGACCTGCATTGGGGCCGCGTGGTGAACTATGCCCTATACCCCCCTACGTTCTAGAGGAGGCTTTAGCCCAGCTTCATTTTTAAAATAGGCTGTTACTTTATCTAACACATAAATTCGCAACTAAATGAATAATATATAGCCCATACTTCTGTAAAAATAAGCTGAATAGCTTTCATCTTTTAAACGAAAAGTTTTGGAACAGGATTGGATTGAATAAAGTTTTAAAATGTTACTCTGTTACTTAGAAATTTGTTTTCAAACCTTGTTTATCTACGCAAATTGATTATTTAATTAAAACAGTTATGTTTCTTGGTAATAGCACTGTTTGGAAAATATTTCA
>JAOCPS010027196.1:0-17343 GCA_025505425.1 Graphium colonna | reverse complement strand
TAAACTTATTCCATCCAATCACCCAGGTTGATGACCAACTCGTGGCTCTCTGGACTCATTATTTTATGCTGACCTTTATAAAGTCGGCATAAAATAAAGTATGCATTACTTTTGGGGATGCCTGATGGCCACGTCTACCCTTTTTTTCCGTACTACTTTTCCTTACAAATCCCTAATCCCGACCCATCCTATCCAATAAATCTATTCTTTCTATTTTCCCAGGTTGACAACGCACTCGCGATTCAATGTCAGACACTCGCATCTATGAGCGACGCGATCGCCCACCATCAGGTGGACCGTCTCTCCTTTCCATAAAAAAACCTTGGCGTCAAAATATTGAGTGACGTACAGTTAGTTCCGTGGTCACTTGGAAAGCAAAGCTTAATTGGCTTCTTAAAAACTTGGTGTCCCCAGCAGAGCGAGACAGTATTTTCAGCCGTCAGACTTCCTAAAGATGTACAAGGTGCATGTATGGCTGCAGGGGTTCCCTCTGGTGAGAGCAGTTTTCTACATACTGCTCTTATCTCTGGACTGGGGAACCCCTTTGAGCTGCGCGAATCGTCGATGATCCAATCCTTTGCGATCGACTTGGTTCATTGGCCCTGCAAAGAGATGCTGCATCTCTAAGGAAATTATACTGCATTTACCACGGTGAGTGTTCAAAAGGATTGTTTGGTTTAATACCTGCTGTATGGTGCGTTCATATTACAATGCGATAATCCACCAAATACCACCGATACTACCTTGATGGTTGGAATTCCACCAGAGTGTGGTTTCGTATTCATTTTTGCCACGCTCTTGTTGAATCAATTGTCGCCAGCGATATTTTTGGACTGACGTGACTTAGAGCCTTATTACTTATATATTACTTAAAATCCAGCCAAAGTGGGGGTACACGAAGATGGTGAGTCTAAAATAGAAGCATTCGATTATGCTATAAAAGGCAAAGAGCTCGTAAATCGAATTATTATAGAAATATAGAAAAAAAAAAACGTACAGCGAGTACGAGGATATTTTATTTTTCAGATCTACTAACAGTTTAATTGAAAAAACCAAAACTCTGATATAACTAACACACAATGTTATATGCAATTCTAACTTTTATAACTGCTCAACCAAGGAGGTCTTACAAAACCAACTCTTTTAAAAAATTCGTATTCTAGTAAGATTTTTTTCTCTTTCTTATCTTGGAGTAGGCTACTTATCCCGCCTGTTATTTAATTTTTTTTGCTAAAGGTTGGCAGTTCTTTAAATATTGCCCGTCTCTGTTGGCGATGGAACTTTCTGAACCGATTTTCTTACTTATTACCGAAATAAACACAACACTGCAAGATCTCAAGATACTATAAGTAGTTACTGCGTAGATCGGACTAAAAAAATTATATTCAAGCTGACGGTATGCAGGATTGACAAGTGATAGGATATCAAACGTCTCAGTCCTACCCGTGACCATGAACGTTGCAAAGGGTTCGAAACGTCGTGTGATAAAATTCAAAATAAACCGCAATAAACTCCGTAAAATTGTATAGTTAAAAAATGTCTAATATTCGCGTAAGTGTCAGAAACAAAAAAAATACATAAAAAAATATTCGAATTGAGAACCTTTTTTTTTGAAGTCGGTTAAAGAACAAATGACACGTTCACATCATAATAAAAAAAATAAAATGAAACTGAAAAATTATTTAAGCTCCTTTTGTGTTAATGTCAATTTTCTGTGATTATACGATTTACTTTGTTGGAATTACATTATTAGGTATTTTGAGCAACGCGACAAGCACTGGGAAGCGTCCTCTCAGAACTGTAACTAGAGACTTCATGAAGTTAAGTATTTTTAGATTACTATGTTGGACCATCAATCGATGGCAAGACAGTGTCTTCATCCTCTTCCTCGTCTTCTTAAGAAAGGCACCAAGGCAAGTCTTAAGCAACTATCGCCCTACTGCACTCTTAAGCCATGTCTATAAAGGGTTCTCACGCGTAATTTCAACAAGGATAACACGATGTTTGGACGAATACTAGCCCAAAGAGCAAGCGAACTTAAGAAGAGATAGTTTAGTAGTCAATATTTTCACGTCAAGGCAAGTGATACAAAAATAACAAGCCCTTACACCTTGCCTTCATAGATTATGAGAAGGCGTTCGATTCGGTGGAACATTGGGCTGTTTTCAACTCACTAAAGTAAGAATTGACTACCGCTACATCCAGCTGCTTAAGAATCTCTACCGTTCAGCGACAATGTCAGTGCAGATTCAAGGCTCCACCACAAATATATCGCTTAAAAGAGGAGTACGCCAAAGGGATGTCATTTCCCCGAAGCTATTTACAAACGCACTCGAAGACATGTCCCAGATACTCAGGTGGTATGGGCACAGATATAAATATTGAAGGACAATATCTCAGTCACCTACGCTTCACAGACGACATCGTTCTTCTTGCAGATACGCCTGAAGATAATGAAAAAATGCTCAACAAACTAAGCCAGGCATCACTGCGGGTTGACTTGAAAATGAATATGAAAAAGACGAAGTGGATGAGCGCCACCATCAACACTAATATATCATTGAATTGCAAAATGAAACACGAAGTCAGGGTCGGGAAACAACGCTAAAGAGAGATTCATTAGACACTGAAATAAGCAGGCGTATTAGACTTATATGGGGTGCATTCGGTAATCTGAAAAACATCCTTGGTTCCAAAAAACCCAAAATCGATGAAAACGAGTCTACAACCAATGTGTTCTAGCAGTGATGACATCCGCATGAGAGAGATTACGCTTACCGTAAGAAGAATCCGCCGATTGAAAATGGCACAACGAGCTATGGAACGCGCAATGCTCGGAATCTCTCTGCGGGAAAGAGGGCGCAACGAGGACATTTACCGACGCACGAAGGTTACCGACATTGGAAAAAAAAGTTGCGCAATTGAAGTGGCAATGTGCCAACCGGCCATATATGTCGCAGAGACGTTGACAGGTGGAGAGCATGAACGTAGCAGAACGCAGAACGTAGCAGGTAGCAGAAGCGTCGAAAGACCTCAAGATGGTCGGACTACATTAAAACGACGGCAGGGCCAGTCTGGAGGAGAACCGCCGCATCAAGATCAGAGTGGAAATCCATGCAAGAGGCATATGTCCAGCAGTGGACGCTTATATGCTGAAAAAAAGAAGAAGAAGATTCTGAACCAGCTGCTTTTTTTCCTGAAATGTTGGATATTTTCGGGTAGGAGTAAAGTTTTCCGTTTGTAAATGCTTATTAAATCGTATATACTTTCAAAGCTTCTCTTTTTTATCGTTTTTCAGAAGAATATATCTCGATATAATAACAGAACGACATTGATATAGAATGGAAGTAGCTAAAACAAAATTTGAATAAAGATTATCATGAATTCTCCCCCAATGAACTCTTTACGCACTTTTTATATGCATTTCGAATAAAATAATAAGAAAACTGATTGCCATACAGTTTATATATAGATGTAAATTAGATGCTATGTAATCGCCCAAGACAATTGGTTATATTCTCAGATATATTTGAGACAGCAATTTTCCTAGGCTACGGGGGCGGCAATATTTTAGGGAGGGTAAATATTATACTGTATATTGCAGTATATTCCGAATGTAGAGCTGAATGTATACAACATTGAAAAATGTAAGCTTAGTAGTAATGTAAGCTAAGTTACGTTTACTTTTATACAACAAGTAATTAAATTAGCGTCTGCAAATAATTTAAAAAAGATGAAAGAGAAGAAGAAATTCTTTTTATTGGTTCACTAGTAATGTATTTCATTCGATCGTTTATGAAATTAGGGCCATTTCCCTTTCGTATATGGGAGATGTATTTTCGTACAATCATTATCCAAAAACAGGCAAGCAGTTTCAGGCCAACTGTGTTCTAATGAGTACTCCATGTTTCTATAGTTAATTTTTAATTAACGAAAGTTTTGCCTCATTTATGTCTAACTAATAGAAAATTAAAATACATTTTTTTAACAATTTGGTAAATTCAAGTTATGCTCAAACAGCTGAGTGTTCGGGTGCTTGCCTTCAATTCTGTTTACTTGAGGCGAACCTGAGTTCGATCCCCGGTGCAGGCACCAAGAGCACGAGCTGAAGATTCTGAATGAATAAAGTCACGCATGAGGACATGCGTGATTTAGTAACGTGTACTTAACGGTCGAGATCCGGTGCGGGACCGTTATCGCGACCACCATCGACTGCTTTTAATTACTAGGGGTGGCGGAAACAATCCCGGAACATGGGTTTGGTGCGTGTATGCCATGGTGGGATCGTCATGATCTGAGGCGAGGGCGAAGTATTATGATGAGCGTGCTACCCCTACGCGTGCTAATCTACGGAACGTGTTCACTTTATTTCTTTTAAATAAAGATAACACGTTATACTACGTTAAAAGTTATCCAGTTACTGAAGCGCATTTCACAACGAAAGTTGAATACAACTGTATAAAGTGTGAAAAAAACGGTGGCTTGCTCTATTTAACAGTTTGGTAGAAAGTTTTTTAGTTTTCAGTAAGCATTTTACATAAGTTGGAACATTGCGTTCTTTCAGTTTCTTATAAGATGACGGTGAGTTTACATGTTACATGTTCTTTTGGATGTTACTTGCTTTGCTTTATTTTATATTCTATTTATGGACGATCTCATAGTTTTTTTTATGTATTTGTATATCTATAACAGTATTGACTCAACTTGGTGTCAACAAATACTACTGTATTGCGTTAATAATCGAATTTCGAACGCGACGTGATTTTAATTGGCATCGACAAATTGGTTTTCAGTTCGTTATTCCAACTCGATTCATTTTCTATTCATTGTTTAATTACGATACGGTTTACAAGTTTTTTTTTAATTGATTTCAACGAACTGTTATATCTATAAATATTGCAATTTCTCGTGGAATTACCATAAACAATAAAAGAATTTTTACTGATTTTAGATATTTTTAAAAATGATGATGTGTCTAGTGTAGTCTTAATTATGATTTGACAATAAAAGAAGGCGGCAGAGAATAAAAATAGCATATATCTATTGCTATTTTTTTAGTGCAACCTAAAAGTGCTTTGATTAACTGACTTCAAAAAGGGAGGACAAATCTAGATTGTATATTTTTTATGTATGTGCCCCGATTTCTCAGAAAATTATAAATCTATTTCTTCTTTTATTTCATAAGATATATTTCCGAGGTAGTTCTGTAAAATTTTATTAAAAAAGTGTATTATAGTTGCTGTTTTGACTTAAAGTACCCGCAAAAAAATATGTTATCTCACCAAAGTTCACTTTAAAGATTTTAAGAGAAGACAAAATATTAAATGTCCAATATGTTTTACATGTAAAACTAGATTATTTATTTTAATATGTGTCTGAATCTGTCAAATATGTAGGGTGGCTGACCTGTGATTTATCTTCAAAACTTTAAGACGTTGGTATATTAAAGGGATCATATATAAAGAATAAAAATGTTATTCGAATAAATTTAAACTAACAAAATATTGCGTCATTCATACATGCAATGCAAATCTTTTGGCAAAATTAAATATTTTTAATTTTTAAAATAAAAATAAATCCAACAAAACTCAATTAAACAAATCAAAACCACATCAGTGTTATCATTTAGAAAACCTGCTAAAGTTAAATAAACGGAACTAAAATCCTTATAACATGCATATAATTCACTTATCATCGATAAGAGCTGTTTAAAAGAATTCATATAAAATAAAGCAACAAAACAACTTTTATTATGTTGTAATAGCACTCAAAGATCTTATAGGTCATTCATCCTTATCAAAATACTACTTGCTCATTCATGGTAAATGAAATAACTTATTAACTTACTTAATATATAATGTGCTGCATTCTTAAAAAAATCTCGTAAGGTTGTATAATTCTATGCAAATTAGAAAAATAATAAGCTTTTAGTTAGTATTTTTAATATTTAGGAAATAAATATTAGAGGTGGTAGAGCATTACAACTTTTTCATCTTTTGCTGCACTTCTGCGGCTGTACTCGCTCGCGAAAGTACCACCGCCCTTTATAAACTCCGCATAAAATAAAGTATGCATGACTTTTGGGGATGCTGAATGGCCATGTCTGGCCTCTTCTTTTCCTATACCTATCCTCTCCAAATCCCGACCCCATCCTATCCAAAAACCTAATATATCCGATCTCCTAGGTTAACAACGCACTCGCAACTCTCCAGATGTTGCGATTGTCTATGGTCGACGGGATCGCTAACCATCCGGTGAACCATCTGCTCGTTTGTCTTCCTTTCCAAAAAAAAAACTAAAAACTAAAATACTTTTAGATCGGACATTGATTGTCTCAATTCTACAAAAATTCTATTAACCACAAAATGCACGCCCATGTATAGCAGCTAAATGTATAATTTTTATTTTTTTTCATTGAAATAATTTATATCATAGCTGTTTTATAAAAGTAGACCATTAAGTCAAACGAAAGTAAAACAAATATGGGAAGATATAAATTTTTTCCCAACTAGAAATTTAAATTAAGCGGAGATGTAAAATTAAATTAGAGTAGCCTCGCTGGAATACAAATGTTGAGTCGTTATGAGTGTTGTTAAAGTCTAAGCAGCGGAAAATAATAATTGAAATCTTTTTACTACATTCACAAGTAATGCTCCTTTAGAATATGTATTTAATTCTCTTTTTCATAATATTATTTAGACTATAGATATTAAAATACTCGCATATGATATTTTAATGAGCTTTGCGAGAAAAAATGTTATAGATAATGCTAACGACAAGTCATCAGCAGAAGAGATGAGATATTAAGTAAAAAAATAAAGTCACAGTCTATTTATTATTTCAAAGACTTACGCGAATATATGACTAGTCCTTCCTACCCGTGACCATGAACGCTGTAAAGGGTTCGAAACGTCGGGTGATAAAATTTAAAAATAAACCGCGATAAAATCCGTAAAGTTCTATAATTTAAAATCACAGTCTATTTTTAAATTATTTCACCACTGGGCAAAGGCCTCCTCTAGCCATAGGATATAGGGCATAGTTCACGAGGCCAGTGCGGATTAGCGAAATTCACATATTTCAGAAATATGCCGGTTTACTTAGAATTTTGTCCTTCATCCCAGAGCATATGGTATCAGCACTTAAGCATATGGTATAAGCACTTAAAATTGTAGTAAGAAAATCAACAATTTCATTGGTTTCGGCGCCGAGAATCGATCTTAGTTTCATCTCGAGCAAATGAAATTGACGGCGAGCTCGGACACTGATCTACCACAGCTCAATGAAAACAATTACGTCTTATATGCTGCAATTTATTTACGTTATCGTTTTGTACTACATAGTGTATTCCCAACCTTAAATCTTAACTAAAATAAATAAAACATACATAATTCCTACGTTAAGCATCGTTTGCCATAACATTTGCAAGCAAAAATGTAATAAACATGTTAAACATGTTAGATAACTCTTCTAAATAATTGTCTGTAATCATTGAACTATAAACTTAATAATTTTAATAATTAAAGCGACCTTATTTAAAAATAAATTCAAAATAAATTATAAAAACTTACTTCAACTTACTTAGAAGGGTTTTTCGTGGCGTATTCTTTAGAATATTTTGATTTTAAAAACAAACTACTGAACTTTTTTTTATAGGAACATTTCATAAATATGTCTTTTCACAAAAACAATTTCATTATTATTTATGAGAAAATATCTTAAAATTGATCCTTAAAAATCGCAAGCTGACAGCAAGGCAAAGATAGAGGAAAAAATAGTTGGTAAATAGTCTCTTAGAAAGTAAGGTCATAATAAAAAGAATAAGGGTAAGCTCTAAAATCAAACTGCATTTTAAGACGCAATAGAAACGGGAATACATGTTGCATAGCAATGAGCGAGAGCCAGGTTCACCATGGCTAGACATGCAGCAAGTATATTATAAAATATGCTTGGCTTGTAAGGTTTCCAGATACCCTCATTCATTTTAACCTACTCATAGTAGATTTTGTGTTGATGCACTGCAAATTCACTTAACATCGAGCGAGTTTCGATAGCTTGTCAATATTGATCTAAGACAATACATTAAATTGTGAAAAAGACGAAATATTTTCTTTCAGATAGAAGTTAAATGGTCAATCATTAAAATCCAGGGAAAAAAGGGAAATAACTGCAAACGAAATTCATTTAAGTTGTAGATTCGCTGAAAAGTTTTTGCGTTAATGAAAATATTCAATTTAAAATTGTTGTTTGATGCTTAACCCGTTTTAGAACTGTATTTAAGGTTCAACCAGCAGATCTTTTCACGATACTCTTAATTAAAACTGAATGTTTAACTTACGATGTGAAATACCATCTAATGTGCTTTTATTGTCATGAAACGATTTAAAATAAAAACTAAATAAATAAAAAAGTGTAAACACACACTTTTTTATTTATTTAGTTTTTATTGTAGATTTTTGTATGACAAAAGATACAAAAGGCAGATATAATGTTTATAGGCATTTTCTGTCAGACACTGCTTTGACTACTTTCTCTCTGATATAAATTAAGAGTTAACTTTATCGATCTTAAGGATCGACCAACGTAATTATATAATACAGCTGTTTAGTTTTTTGCTATACATATACTGATTGATTTAATTGTAATAAGGCTTGCTTATATGATTAGCATTTATTTGTAAGTTATTAGTCAATAAATTTTTCCAACTGAATACTAAACTGCCTGTGTGCCAAAGATTACGTAGATTAGGGTAGCACCGTATGTTTATTAGTATTATCATTATAGAGGCTCAAAATATTCTATAGAAATATGTAGAGCTTTTTTAAAACCATTTTAATTAAGTGCGGCTTGAAAACGAAGAATTATCGGATATGTGCGCTCTTATAAAAAGTACAAGTTACAAAAGAAAATTGTAATATTGTAAGTAATCTACCACCGACTCGAAAGCAGATTTGATGAGAATAGACCAGTGAGAAACTCAACAGTTGCTCTTTTTTTTTAAAACAAAAGATTGGTTGTTACATGTACATAAATCAGCGTGAAGTGCGTGGAAGTAATGCTTTTTCTTGATTTTGTATTTAAACTGATGTACTAATACGCAATTTAAATTGCTTGTGGAATTCTATTATAGATGTGCACATGAATTTTTTGTTAATGCAGACGAAAGTCTGGCTTGATTATTTTATCCTTATCTGTCGTCTTCAATTAATTTTGTCACTATTTATTGAGAATGAATGAATGTTATATAAGTATATAAAATATTCATAAATGTATTTGGATGAAATACTGAGTATATTAATCTCTTTAAAGATATCTAGTAGAGTATCCTGAGCTCCAATGTTATAAATTGCCCGAAGGGCTCTTTTTTGAAGATTGAGTATTGAATTTTCACAAGCTGCACTAACTTATAACATAATATCATACGACAATGTGTGGAAATAACTAAAATAAGTCACGCAGCGTCAATGTCTGAAGGATGAATACTTCTTTTAACCACGAAAACAATGGAGCTCAATCTTCTCGCGAGAGATGATAAATAAGGGCTCTACTTGAGTTTGAGTCTACTATAATTCCTAAAAGTGCAGCGGAATTAGCACGATTCGGAGGTACATTTTTCTATATCAAACGAAAACTTTTCTTTCTTATAATGGGAAGCGTAAATGGAATATTTTTTTAGCGTTTAATATGCAATTATTATTTTACGAAAAGGAAGACAATTGAGTGGACGGTTCACCTGCTGTTAAGTGATCCCGTCCCAACACTCAACATTCAGAGAGTTGAGAGTGCGTTGTCAGCCTTAGATGGAATAGGTTTATTGGATAAGATGGGCTTAGGATTAAAGTTTTGGAGGGAATATGAGTGGGAAAAGACAAGGTTAAACGTGGCCATCCTGCATCCCCAAAAGTCTTGCGTATTTTATTTTGAGAGCTACTGCAGAAATGCAGCAAAAGCTGTAAAAATATGTTATGCTCTACTACTATGTAAAATAACATTCAGTAACATTCCTGTCAAACTAGGCAGGAGGGTTCGTGGTCTACACGAAGAGTTTTCCTAAGCGCTATATGTGTACACACACACACACACACACACACACACACACACACACACACACACATATATATATATATATATACATATATGCGTCGCGTCGCGCGCCGTTAATTAGCCTTTAGTTAATCCAATATGGATCGCAATAAAAATAATTAAATTTAAAATGTACCATTTAACTAAGATGTATCAATATGGAAAGTGGAAAATTTTCTGGATCATTATTTTGTTCACTTTTAAAAATCTTAATTCATTTAGATCTAGAAGTATTCCAGAGTTAATAAATTTATTACAGATAGAAACTAGATGCTTTATAATATACCACATTACTACAACAGAGCTCCAGAAGAGGACAGAATCACCGTGGAGCTGTTAAAAGCCGAAGAAACACCTGTTTCGGCAGAGCTAACAAAAGCCTTCGATTCCGAGGCAACATTGGACTTAACTTATTGCGCTCTTCTTTTCCTGGTTAGGACCAGGGGTGATGTTCAGCCTCGGCCACGCTTACCATCAGACACTTTATGCATCAGATGTTCACATTCCCTTGAGACTTCGCTTTCCAAGTCGTTGTCTCCATCATGTTTTGGGCGCCTTCTTACATCTTTGAAAAGTTTTAAGGATCTGATCTCCTGAGCGTGACTCTCAATTGACGCCGATCAAACATCTTATCAATTAATTTTAAACGTTTATTTTTCAATTACTTATTAGCTTGTATGTACATCTATTTTAAGTAATTTTAGTTTTCTTGTTGGAATTATGTTTTTTTTTAAATTTATTGTTTGTGAAAAACTGATTAATTGGTTGTCGGACATTAGAATCAATATTAACTAAATCTATAACCATATCATACGTTATATTAATATACACATTATACCAATATGCCTTTCATATAATGTCATTTTTATCCTTCATTATTACAGTTTTAAGAGAAAAAATTTCGTTATGGCATTACATTTATTGTGTCAATTTTTAGATATTTTTAAAGTTAAAATAATATTAGATTTTTATATTTAAATGTCAATTAATATAGATATTTAATAATACAATCTAAGAATGAGGTTTGTATCGGTGGGCCCAAATGTAAAAAATAAGATCGTTATAAATTTTCTTCATAAGCTTTTTTGTGGTTAAAAAGACGCCTATGTATGGGTAAATTACTATTTTATTATATGTACAGATTGAGGCAAATAAAGAACAAGATGTGAGCAAGGCGTGGATTTATGTCGTGCCTTGAGCTGTACAGTTTCCGTTGCTCGTTTTACGATGTAATAAAATATTTTACGGTGAGCAATTCTCTGGTAACCCAAGCCAGGTTAAAATTATTATGTACTGCACGCCAAAGTTACTTAAAGTGACATGGTAAAAATAATTCTGCTGTATTTATGAGCGTGTTTAATAAAAACAATGCAATTACCTTACAGACAAATCTAGAGCAGGTTCGATCTTATAGGTGGACAGATGATTTTATTCAACATATATTTTTGCCACTCCCTTTTATTTCAAAACCATTTTCTTCTTTCGTATTTACCCTTTCCTCGTATCCGCCCATGACTTTTTTTACCAACGCACCTACATATCGATAAAGAAGTTTAGATCAAATAAAGTAGTAATATTTAAGTAAAACATTTTAAGGTATTAGAGCATAACATCTTTCATTTTTTTTCTATGGAAAGGAAGACAAACGAACAGACGATTCACCTGATGGTAAGCGATACCGTCGCCCATAGAGACACGCAAGAGTCACTAGTGCGTTTTCAACCTGGGAATGGATAGAATAGGTTTATTGGATATGATGGGTTCGGATTAAGGATTGGGAGAGTAGTGAAAAAAGAAAAGCGTAGACATGGTCATCCAGCATCCATACAAGTCTTGGATACATTATTTTATGCCGACTTTGTAAATGGCAGTGATACTTCGCCGGGCGAAATTTCTCGATGACCATAAATTTTTCTGGTAGACACTAGTACCAACTTTAGCTAACCTAGATCAAGATAATATCAAAAACTTGATAGCTAAGGATAAATAAGAGGTCATATTGAAGCACAATATCGTAGGAGCTATCTCTTCGCCACTTGACCAGATGAGAGATAACTAAACGCACGTCATTAAAACGCCGAACAATCGAGTGTCTCGCGGGATGAGCCACAAGCAAAAAGCGCTTAAATAGATTATATCACACCAGCCATAAAGCGCCGTATCTATCGAGGGTTGGGCAGGTAAATAATTAAAAAGGACTATTCAATGGGACACTAAATATAGCCGGACAATGTAGCGGCGACCGGGTGACGGCAGCGCCGCTTCCGCGCTATACAACGCCTCCCCTGAAATATGTGGACCACATATGGCTGATGAAAAAAGTGGCGCAATCCTGGCTGGTTTAATGGGGAATTTAAGTATAAAAGCAATGCAACATTGTAATGAAGGTAGGCTGCTGCCATCTCTTCACGGGCTGTATTAAAAAAATTATAATTGATGCGAAATAAAGTTTGTTTGTTTGAAACTCTTTGGCGTCATTACTGCTCATCTGAGCATCATAAAAATTGCATTGTTAGTGCTACAGAAAAGGCATTAAGAAATTTTATGACCTTACATTTGAAACAAACATACTCTTCTCAAAATGTATAGAATTAACTCTGGACGGCAAACTTGCAATAAAATGTCTCGGGTAAACTAAATGGACCTAAGGAAAGATAGAATAGATGGAGTAGTTAATATATGAAACCTTAAAAATAAACAGTAAAACTCATTATTTCACGTATATTCTGAAGTCTAAACTCAAAAAGTCACTGACCGAAACTAATATTAAATGTATAGAAGTTACCACACATCGCATGTACATAACAGCATTTATTCCTTCCAATACGAGATTAAGGAATGATTCATAGAAGACATTAAAGCTTACTGACGAACGCCCATGAGGTGATTTTAACGAGCGCGGCTTCGAACCCGTACATTCGTTCTTCGTAAGTGTCGAAGGGGGAAAGGATTAAACTGTTCCACTGTGGAATGACTCATCGCGATCCGTTTTATACATACAATGAAAGCTAATTACCATATAAACACATTGTAACTGACGACGTAATGTTGCTTGCCCCAAGTTTATTTTACACCTCAACGGTGCATACTTATTCGGCCGGTTTATGGTGTTTCCATATGGCGTATATTTTAAGGAAATTGATGGTAATAGTTTGCGGAGACCGTTTGGTCCAGTCGATGTTTGATATGTGTGGGAAATTATTCTAGGCGAACGATAGGCTGATTTATTAAGGGCTTCTTTATATGGAATACCGTACCAAGTTGCATCATTTGATTTTTTTTGGAGACTAGATTTTTTATATTAACTCATATAGAAGTTCTTTTCATAAAGTAAACCCAGGATTCGGAGATATTTGATAAAATAGAAAATTCATTAACAGGAAATACTTTGTATTGCATTCTACATAATACGAGCTCGTATAACAAATTATATAAACGTCATGTAGGTAAATTTCATACTTCTATACTTTAAATTAAAGTCCCGGTTTAAAAATTAAATCCATGAAGCATAATGACATAAAAATATGAAAATAATTACTCTATAAATTTGATCCTGATGCATAAGTCGTTTTGGTACCGCGTTTGGGCATTGTCCTTCACATTAGTGAGATACACCTGCCGATGATTTCAATATCTTTAAATCGTAATATTGAAAGAATATGATAAACATTGCTTTAAATATAAAAATACCGTATAGCTTTTTACTTTATACTTTTTATTAATACAGAGAAAATATTCAATAGAACTGAAAATCATCTTTTCAAATTCTGATTCTTAAAATGCAAATGGATACAGTTTAAAATAAAACCTGAAGGGTGAGCATCTCAAGCAAAAAGGATTTTTTTCCTCGAAAACTTAATAGCAATCAACCAGGTTTTCCGCTAAAAGTTTATCTCAATGCAAATGTAGCGGGCAAGTTGCGAAAGCGGCGGAATCGAACCGATAAACGATCTGCGAGACGTCCGAGTTATCGTAGACTAGTCAATAAGCAATGTAGGCTTTACTAATCATTGGAGATATGCTATCTGGGACTATATAAAATGGATAAATGCCAGAACCGCGTTGCGTCACCGCCCCAACCAGTATTATGAATACGAAAGTCTGTTTGTCGGCTTGCCTGGAACATTATATAGGATGATTAGTAAGCAACATTCGATATTAAAAGAAAGCACTCGGTGCTGGATTGCTATCATATTTATGTAATAAATTGAGGGCATAGTTTTATCCGAAATTTTCCAATAAATTAATTAAATGTGGCGGTACAGCGCGATGCTTACCCAGCTGAGCACGCCGCAGGTCATCTAAGTCCCTGCCACTCGGGCTACGCCGTGTCCGCTAGAGTGAATATGAGTTGCGCAATAGTTTTTTTTTTTACTTTAGATTATGTTTACTCCGTGGTAAATCAATCTCATATATGATCCCTACATAAAACACACAAACTCACAATCACTCACATTGTCCTGGAAATACATTTTATAACATTTTAAAGATAAATATGTAGCATAATAAGACCTTAATACATTATTAAGACATAAAAGTTATTTATCAACTAAAATTCCATTCTTCTTCAGTCGCATTTTATATCTTGAAGCATTGTGTGAAATCATATTTTCTTTAGAAACTACCGCACTTTTTAATATTCCTAAGGCCGCGTCCACCTGTGGAACAGTTTATATTTGTGACTGAAAAATTGCTATATTCAAAATTACTCATTTTACAATCATTTCCAACTGATACCTTTTACTATGGTGGAATATACAATTTCCGATACAAAATCAACTTAAAAGCCAACTACGCGGCTACAAGGCGAACTTATTTGAATAATACTCCTTCTTCAGATCTATCAAATCTCTAAGGTTAACATCGCATAAGAAAAGGGATCCGAGAGGATAATTTCCCGATATAATCCCTTAAAGGCAGAGGATCTTGTTGGAACGGACAGAACAATAATGCATGCAATTCCCCAACGAACAAACGTAAATCTCAGGTATGCGGATGACACCACACAGGGAGCTGGCATCGCATGGTCTTATATGATTTAAAACCGCTGCCATACTCGATTTCACCTTACTCGTGGAAAGAAAAAAGCGGACTTTTTTAATGTTCATTATCGCTGCGGAAGGCAATAAGAAAACTGGATGGACACGGATGTTTAACTGCAAAGCTTAGCGCAATTCACCAGAAAATAGTAAAAAATATAGTAGTTTCTATTTTATTCCTTTTACAACTTTTACCTTACATAACATTAGAAAAAACAATAGCTTACATAGTATGTATAAAAATGTTGAGTGAGCATTCAAGATATTTTGAGCGTGACCGTCACCTATGGGCTCTAACCACATTCCAAGAGCTGCAGTTGCCTTGCCAACATGATAGGATTGGGGGTAGATAGAAGAGAAAATAAAATGGAAGGGGTAACAAAGACCCCATAGACATATAGCAAGCTCGTACCCAAATCCCTCTTTATTTTGTGCCAACTTAGAACGCGGCATATCGTTGCATTTCTAATTTAATGGGAATATAATTAAACCTATATAAAGTCGGCATAAAATAAGGTATGCATAACTTTGAGGATGCTGGATGGCCATGTTTACCCTTTAATTTTCCCACTCCTTTCCTCTCCAAATCCTTAATCCTGACCCCATTCTATCCAATAAATCTATTTCATCCAGTTTTATAGGTTGACAACGAACTTGCGACTCTCCGGTGTTGCGTATGTCTATGAGCAACTGGGTCGCTGACCATCAGGTGAACCGTCTGCTCGTTTATCTTCCTTTCCATAAAAAAAACTATTCCTCCTTCCGTAGCTGTTGATCAAAATGCTCGCACAAAACCTGTTTTACTATCTTAATTAGATCCATCGCACTCATCTTAGTTCCTTGTTATTAATAATCTGCGAAAGGCCAACCGTTACCTCAGCATTTAACAAAGCCTTATTAACCGAGATATCTGGGGGTGATAGCGCAGCATATCCTTAAAGTTGAGGGCTCGATTAAGCCTAGTAAATGAGATGCGATATCGGGTAGCATCTTGGTGCCTAGAAAGCTGAATGCGGCCAGCTTTCACCTATCTCGGGATCCGGTGCCCCTTTACCGTTTTTACGACATGTTTATATCGCGGTATGGTAAGTAAATAATGAGCCAGCGATAGGGATGTCCCGCAAATCGTGATATCCGAGATTAAATACCCCGATCTCTTAAATGTCAGCTGCTCAAAATCTCAATACCCCATCTTCAATGAGCTCACTTCACTGTTTGTCTTCTTGTCTTTCTTGTTTCTGTGCAGCAAAGAGGCACTTACGGTTTACATGATTATAGTGACTTACCTAAACACGATACATACAAAAAACATGCAAATATAAAACTTATGACATTAGGCACTTCTTGTGTCTTCGCTTGTCAGCAAAATATAGCAACAATTTTAAAAACTTTTTAAAGAATTTAAAGAGAAAGATATTTATATTTATTATGAATTGTTTTTTCTCGAGCAACCGACCTGAAACTGAGTGTCAACTCTGCTGCATCGAAAATATTAACATCTTCTTTTTACACCGTATTTATCCTGTCCTCATCCTAATATCTTTTTCCTCCACCCTTTAAGTTTTAATCGATACGTTATGTATGTTTATTGCTTAGACTTTCAAATCTAGACTAGGCTAGACAGCGAGCTATTTTGATCACTAGGCTATGAGGCCGACGTGTCAGGTGCGTCGTTATAAATGTTCACGTTAGAGAATTGGTTAGTAGGTACGATCGCAGGAAGCAGAATTTCTTCTACACATTTACTTTAATTATCCACTATCTACTCATCTTTTATTGCCTATCTTTACTAATAAAACATTAAACTTAATCTCAAGAATAATATAAAGCTATTGACTTTAATGTTATAAAACTCTAGAAAAAATCATAGTAAAATATTGTTTAAAAAACGTTTCTTTGCGCGGAACTTTAAATGTTTTTGTAGAACTTTTATTTTTTTTATAAAATTATTACGATTATTAGGTCCTTAACACGTTAACGAATTTAAAATCAACGTCTTAAAGTTGATGATAATTGTGTTGAAAGATTTCGTTAGGTACTTACATACAGGTGAAGCTATTAAAATCGTGTCAAAATTAGGTTTATTTTAAACGCCTCCGTAGCCTAGCGGTATAGGCCCTTGCTTTGTAAGCCGGAGGTCGTGGGTTCGAATACCGCGGGGGGCATCGTGATTCTTGGCGATTTTAACGCCCATCACGCCGAATGGCTTGGATCACGCACT
>JAOCPS010027087.1:0-17344 GCA_025505425.1 Graphium colonna | reverse complement strand
AGATCCAAAAGTCGGTATTTAAAATTTTGTAAAAATAAAACGAAAAAAAAATTTTTTGATTTACCCATCGTGTGGGGTATCATTGGAAAGGTCTCCTAAAATGCAATAAAAACTGCCTTGAAACCAAGTAGATCAAACTCTCCGGCCTCGAGATAACTTAATAAAAAATTTAAATTGGAGCGTCTCCCCCCTTAACTCTTAATAATAATTAATACCATTACATTAATTGTAAATTGTAGAAAAAAATGTGCTATATACCTATAAGTAAGTACTTTCAAGGAAAACTATAGCGGACTCGGTATCATACAAAGTTATTTTTTTACAAGTCGACAAACTTATGCACTTACAGTCGTCCTAACAATGTGTTTGGAGTCAACCGCAAAATGAAATTTGTCGGTATTTATTTTGTCAAGCGATCGGATGGACCAACGGATGGCTACGGAACCCTTTCATGTGCGTGCCTGACACGCTCTTGACCGGTTTTTTGTTCTTTAATCGATTGAAAATTGTTATCAGTAATGACGCCACCTTTTGTATTTGTATATTTTATGATGATTTGTTTTCTTTGCTCTTGTGGTGTGCAATAAGAAATATTCATTCATTTATTCATTGTTATCTATAAAGGATATAACCATACTAATATTCTATAATTATTTTATTAAAAACTGAAAGATATACAAAACTCCAGCCATAGAAAGCCTCCTCCTTTCTTAAGGACCTTCATGGTCACCCAACAGATGATTTGATAACAAATTATAAAATTTTTTTTATAAAGTTTGATGCCATAGTTGTTACTGGCTGCTGTAACTGTTTCAATGATTTGTTTTGGCTCTAATTAGGCAAAAGTTTATTCAGTCTTGGTGATCTTTTCGTTGAGTCTTCTTATGACCATTCAATCGACTTCGAAAAAGGAAGGGGTTCTCTATTCAACTGTAATTTTATTGTTCGTATGTTTGCTTATTTCTCTGCAAGTTATGAACCGATTTTCATTTTTTTTTTAATTGAAAGGTTTTTAATTAAATCGCTCAAATTAAAATTGTGATTATTGGTGATAATTATAAATTGTCCAAAACAATTACGCCTTGTTACAAAACGTAGAATTAGTAAAATAGTTTGAATATATAAATATTAAACAGACTTATTTATTAGTGCGAATATTCTAACTTTGTAAGCTCTATGACAAATAGACCTATGGTAGAGCTAACATAATTTCACAGCTCTTGCAGCACTCCTACGGCCGCGCTCACCCAGGGAAATACAACCGCCCTTTATAAAGTCTGCATAAAATAAAGTAGGCATGATTTATGTGGATGACGGGTGGCAATGTCTACCCTTCTCTCTTCAATCCTAATCCTTAATCCAGACCCAATTTTTCCAGGTTGACAACGCGCTCGTGACTCTCCGGATGTTGCGTGTGTCTATAAGCGACGGGATCACTTACCATCCGGTGAACCGTCTGCCCGGAAGTCTTAAGTTGACAGTTGAAACGTAAGTTGACAGTATTCTTTTGCCAAAAAAATACTGTCAACTTACGTTTTTTTTTCATTTCAACGTGTACACTATTACTTTACCAAATGACAACCAATAGTTTTTATTCTCAAACATATATTATTTATAGTTTTGTTAGTGTCTTAATATATGTATGTATGTTTAACTGCCGTAACCGAGTGGTATCGGCCCTTGTTTTGCTAACCGGAGGTCGTAAGTTCGAGAGTCAGCAATTTTTTGTCGTTGTTTCTTAGTTGGGTTAGTTAAGGCATAGCGGGCTGATCTCCAATTAAGATGACCTATGCTTCTAATAGGCATGTAAAAGATCTCTATCCGGTGATGTCGGATATCCGTCGGGCTGTGAGAGTAAAGTAACAGACAGTGCACCTATGTCCGCGCATATACTACTGTGCAGTTGGCTGACCTCTGAAGTAGTTTAGCCGCCGCGGCCGGAATTCAGATAGAATGACATTTTATCATTACTATACTATATTTGCGTTAGTATTTCATAACTGAATACATTCTTCTTAAAAGACAAAGATGCTGCCATTCCATTGTCACCTTTTAACCATTTGACGAAGTACAAAGGGCATGACTTGAGCAAGTTGGTTTAAGCGTACGGAATTTAAGTTCAAGGCAAAATGGCGACCGCTTCACCAAAACAGGCAAATGTCACGATCGCCCAAATAGCTGTTTACGACCGACGATTGCTTACACGTCTGTGTTGAAGTCAGAAATTTTACACAAAAGCATGATCTCTTATCAATGATATGCATACAAACGTGATTTGGGACACAATCAAACAATTGTGTCTGTCAAAATCGGCTTCTAATTGTACGTGACTTCGAAAGTTACCTTACGTGCAGGCATAAAGTTGTTTTAACCGACTTCAAAAAAGGAGAGAGGTTCTCAATTCGGATATTTCTATTTTTATTATGTATGTTTGCACATATCGCCGCCATTTGTGGACCGATTTTAAATATGTTTTATTTATCTGATAGGGAAACTTCCATCATATAATTTCAAAAATACTACGTTCAGTTTATTTTTTAACTAAGATAAAAAAATACATTTTCCCGAAAGGACACTCTTAAGGTGGTTATAGTAATTTCCTGTGAAAATAAACTTGTTACAAAATACGTAACATAATAAAAATTGAAGCTGTCCTATCCAAAATGCGTGCTTATTTAATTTAATTTATATTATAGCGTACATATGGTTATATATGTTTTATATCAATGTAGGTAACATAAAATATCCTAATATACATTATTGTAAATGTATAAATATTATGAACGTAGGTATCGTTTAACGTAAAGGCTGTTCGTAAGTCATATTTTCTGTAGCTACTAACTATTTAAAGTTTCAAGACTTTGTTATGCTCCATCTCCAATACGGAGGTGATTCGCAGAAAACTGCAAATTACGAACACTTGCTTCCTCTTTTAAATATGACGACATTTCAATCCTCAATATACCGTTGAGTTAATTTAAAATGGCGGACGTCCATAGGTGTCAGAACGAAATTGAGGCCGTCGCAGAAATATCAGCAGCAGAACGACGTCGTAATGAGAATCGGGCATAGCGTGAACGGAATCGTTTCAATTTAAATAATTACGTTTCATTACAGTCCAGGACAAGGTGACATTGATTCTGTTCTAAGTATACTCAATACTCAGTGGTTGAGGTCCCTGTCTGGCGAACTTCAAGTCCTGATTGAACTCGTATACTCTAGCAAGGAAATGTGGGGAGATAATTTTGTAATACGGTATCCATGTCTGTTTGTATCAGACTTTAAAAGGGAGGATGGTTCTGAATTCGAATATTTCTATTTTTTTATGTATGTTCGCGCATATCTCCGTTATTTATGAACCGATTTTAAAAATTATTTTTCATATGACAGAGAATTTTTTGTAGATAGTTCCATAAATATTTTAAAGAAAACGGTTGTTTACTTTGTTTTCAAAATGAAAATAACAAAATTTAGGAAGCTCCGCATTTTATGAACTAATTTGAAAGAATATTTTTTCATCTGATATCCGATTCCACAATGGTTGTAGATTTTTTTTATGAAGATGGATTAGTAGTTTGTTTCTGACACCAAAATAACGGAGAAGATATGTTTCGAAAATACACTTTTAAGGGTTTGAAGTCGGTTTTTGTAATTTTCCGCGAAAATAAACTTGTGTTCTACTGATACTAATATTTACAGTTCTGTAGCCGAACGGTAATCAAAGGGACCCATCAAGCAAAGCATCCGCTATCCGTCTACTCGTGTCTCGTGAAACGTAATAGGTAGAAATAATATAAAAACAAATGATAAATTTAATAAAGAATTAAACAAGGCTGTTATTTATGAAAATTAACACCGTTCATATAAACCCTCATAAATTAAATTTGACGGGACTTTGAAATTTGTAATGACAAAAGGAGGAGAGCAGAGAATACAATTTATTTTTGGGCGAATAAATAATATAAGAATTTTAATTTTGACTTATAATTGGTTTGGTTATAATTGGTGGTAGAGCATAACATCTTTTTAATATTAATTAAATTGACAATAAAATTTAAAATTATATTTAAATGTAATAGTTTGTTGAAAGACAACGGACGGATTTTTTTTTTTTGATGGAAAGGAAGACACGAGCAGATGGTTTGGTTCGGAGTTAAGGACTTGAAGGGTATAGAAGTGGGGATAGAAAAGGGTACACACGAACATCCGGCATACACAAAAGCCGAGCATACTTAATTTCAGGCTGACTCTGTAAAGGGCGGTAGTACTTCCCTGGGCGAGGGCGTAAATATGCAGCAAATGCTGTGAAAAGATATTATGCTTTACCACCTCAATTCGAACGCAACTGCTACTAACGGCGAAATGCAAAAATATTAAATAATATTTTTTTAAAATAAATAGAGCGTATCAAATTAAAATACTTTTAATAGGATTACACACACCTTTTCTTATATAAGGTCAGTAGCGAAGAAACTTAAAAATAAATTCTTTTAAAAGTTTACCAAAGTAGAAACTATTTGTTCATAAAATATATCTAGTGAATACTTTGTCCTGGCTTCAGATTAATAACTTCTGGATGACGCGGATCACCATTACCCCTGACCACATAAACTGTGCGAATCGGTTCATCTTTGGTATATACCTCCGAGACAATATTTTGTGCTTTGTCGTTCGCATACTTAAAGAAATCATTGTAGAGGTTTTCACTCTGTGGCGATAGATTAACAACTTTATATTTATTGAAACTCAAGTGCTCATCGCTTGATGTATCTGGAAAAACGAAACCTCTAAGATCTCTTTTAAAGGTATCTTCATTATTTTCGGTTTTAGCGTGGCTTGGAAATTTAAGACCTTTTAATCTGTAATTATTATTTTTTATGGAATCATCAGTCTCTGGAAAAGACCATCTAGCGCTTTGGTAATTCACGTTATCAAAGTTAAAATCTTCATTGTTATCTACATATTTTTCCGGTCTAATTTGGATCCTTTTTTCGATTCTGTGCGTTTCTTTAAATTCGTCGTTGTTATCAAGAAGACGGAATTTATCTCGTTTAAAAGGATACCTAATTCCATAGTTTTGTAATTCGAGGTCTGGATTCGGCTTCTGTTGGTAATTGTGGTACAAATTGTTAATTTCTCCATTATACTGGAACGGAAAGACACTCTGAGGGTTTCCGTAGTTTTGTGCAAGTTCGTCATAGAACTGACCTATGTTATGTTGACCATGTTTAGGAGCGTTGAAAAATCTAAAGAAGCCACCATTGTGGTTGTTTAGGTAATAAACCAATTTTTCGGGATCTGTGGGACAGTTTGGATAGGCGTACCGGCAGGATGACGGGTTACTTTTGGACGATATTCCCAAGAAAGCTGCTCGACCGAACACGAAGAGCGGGTTTGTGCTGACACCACTGTATGCGGAGAGTAACCTAAAATATTATGTTTGTATGTTAACGTGTTATAATTTGATTATTGCGAATAATGAAAACAATACCTAAAATTTAAATAAGAGCCTTTTCTTTACTCACAACACAAGTAAAACATTACACTAAGCAAATATTATTGTTGATCTTGAAAATTTCGCTAATATTAGTGGCTTAATTGTGATGTACACCTTTACACACATACATCAATAAATCTAATTTCTTATTCGCTATTTTAAAGAACATTTAATTTCTTTCCATACAGTCAGACTAAAATATCACACAAGTTCTAAATCCTTCACGCATTACTTTATTTCCACAATTGATTTTCATTGACTGCAGGTCATGTCCTTTACATTCAATGATATCGCTAACTGTAACTTTTAATTGGGCCACATATAATTTTACTGGTGGACCGTTATCGTAACCCATTTGAAGTTAACTCACGCGTTCGAGCCGTGTTCTAGCCCTACGTGGCGAATGCGCAGGGCCCCGTTCTATCGCCGCTCTTATTTATGGACTTCAATTTGGTACGGACGGTATATCGATTATTATATACTTTGAACTTCACTTCATCGAATAAACCTTTGATATAAACTTACTTACTTTGATATAAAATACTCATAAAATACTTAGATATAAATTCCGATTATTTAGCCAATTTAAACTTCAAATTTGAATTAGATAAATTATTACGGCTATTGGATGTCACTTGTGCCATCTTAGCTTGTGGACAGATCGCTTTTGTGTTTATGGTATAAAATTTATAATTAGTTCTCACCTTTTTTTATCCATACAATTTATTAAATTCCTATGGTTAACAATAGCTAATTATATGTAGTTAGTTGTCATCTTTAACAATTTAATGACTAGTTTGTATTTTGATTTTAATAATAAATCACATAACAAGAAAATTTAAACTAACATAATTAGTGATATCCCGTATTTTTTACTTTATAGTGGTCCTAGTATTTATAAGGTTACGATTGTCATCCCATGAATTTTCCTATCAAAATAAAATTTATAACAACTGGAATGTCCAAAAATATGGTTTTGACTTTCTAGGCCTTGTTCAATTATTTACTTTTCTTTCCTTCAAGATTAGAGAGAGTTTAAAATGTCTTTTAACTTACGTAAGCAATGGTTGCAGCCCAGGTATAGACTGTATGGTTTGCGAAGACCCCAGAGCCCCTCCACTGGCCGCTTCACACAGCAAACGGGGTATGCATTGCAAATCATCATATAAAGCCATTGAAGTCAAAGCTTTGGTGAACATGGAAATGGTGTCAGAAGTTAAAGAAGCCTTTGGTGGTTCGGTTGGCCCTGGAAGAGTAATAAACTTTTTTTAAAGTATTTATGCTGTTTATGACAGCATAAATAAGATTCTTCTAATAATTTTCTACATGCGTATGCTTCTAGAAGTTTCGAACAAGAATATTAAAACAACTTCTATAGAAGGAGGTTGTCAATTGGGCAAAAGGTTCACACAATTTTAAGTAATAATAGGTTGCCTATAGACATTTACAAAATGCAGTTTTTTTTTTATGGAAAGGAAGATAAACGCGCAGATGGTTTACCTGATGTTAAGCAGTCTCGTTCGGATAGATTTGGGATTAGGGATTTGGAGGGTAGAGGAGTAGGAAAAAGAGGATAAGAATGACTATCCACAAGATAGTAAGAAATCGTTTTTCGTATATATTAATGAAATAAATGGTTAACAAACCGCCAACTACGGATTTCCCGTGCTTTAACATATACTTTATATTTGTTCTTCTTCTTTATACCAGCCTTTTTCTCCAAATAAGTTGAGATCGGCTTCTAATCCACTCAAATTATACCTGAATCCCAGTACATAGATTAACTGGCATCAGACGTCCACAAGAAAAAGAGTTAAACTGAATTCAAGGGATGGACTAGTCGTCGGCTTATTTGAAGGCACTGAGATCCTATAACGACAAAGGTGTTAATGACAATCGAGATCGGCTCCTACATGCCTATCCGACTCATGGGTAATTTTACTTTTCAGACAATCAGGTGATAGGCCCGTAATGCTCTAACCCAACTAAGAAACAACAACATAAAGTCGTTATCCCCCCGCGGTATTCGAATCCACGATATCCGGTTTGTAAAGCAATGGCCTATACCGCTAGGCCACGGATACGGAACATATATATTTCATGACTATAAATTTATATTTCATGACTATAAACGAACTGAGCACGTGTTCACGGCTACAGGATATTTCACATAATCTGATAAATAGATATCCTCCAGGAATGGAAAAGCTTCGTAGCCCTAAACATCAGTCCACTGTTGTCGTCGGCACATGGAGTAGTATGGACAAAGAAAAAGGGGGATCAAGAAGAACATGTAATAAGCAAAAAAAACTTTTTAGATAAACCGTTCTACAATTTTTATTTATTCTTTAACGCATATGTCACAATAGAGCCCTATTTTTCCGATAAATTAATTACTATATTATTTTTTTGCACTTTATCAACATAATAAATAATTTTCAACTATGTAAGCAAAATACCTTGCAACCAGTTTTGCAGTACTCGTTGATTATCTCAACAAGAAAGGTTCCACCACCCCACATAAGAAGGACTTAGTAAAATATCTTCAATGTGTAAGTTTGCCGCATGAATATTCAAAGTCAAAATTAACAAGTCAAAAAAATAAATTAAACAAATTTACGAATTTTAAAAAGTAACAGGCTATTTTTAAATGACCCACTGTTGGACAAAGGCCTCCTCTAGACAGATGATATAGGGCATAAGTCCACCACGCGGCCCAAGTGCGGATAGGCGGACTTCACATATCTCAGAAATATTATTTCTTAGATATGCAAGTTTCCTCACAATGTTTTCCTTCACCTTTATTTTCAAATTTTATTACCCCTATTGTCACCTGCCAATCCTGCATACTTTCAGCTTAATTGCTTTTAGTTATATTTACACCATTATCTCAAACATCTCAGTCCTACCCTTGACCATGAACGTTGTCAGGATTCGAAGCATCGAGTGATAAAATTTAAAAATTAGACGTGATGTAATCCGTTGATTTGTTTAATTTAAAATGTCGAAATAAACTTTAAACTTTTATTTAAACCTCGAATTACCTGCTTATTGCATTAATATGTAACTCTACCCTATTTCACTGTGTTTTGGCCACACTTCCATCACCACTATCTAAGGAATTATTCCACAATAGTAAGCAGAGCAAACTTTCGGATTCGAAAAAACATGCAAGAGTTTAATATAAAGAAGGAAATTTGGGTAACTAATCAACATATCTTACTGTATATTGGTCCTTGGTAATCAGATCCAAAAAGCTTCTGTCCAAGAGGCCCCAAGTACTGTGGACCAAATCCTTGAGTCAGTTGATATTTTTGCTTGCGTCTCTTCTTATGACTTACACCAACTATATTATCATCATCATATGTGGATTGGGGCTCGTTGTAAATATGCTGGTTGACATTATTCACTAGTTGTGGATAAGTTGGACTTTCTTCGCTTTCTTCGTTAGTATGGATATTAAAGAATCCCGGATTCACATCATCAAATCTGAACCTGCTCCTCGACAGACTTTGGGTTGAGTTGTTCATGTTAAAAATTTTACTGAAAAACGCAAGGCAATAAATCATTAAGTTTAAAATCATTGAACAAGAAAGACATTATTAGAACTGTATAAATAATTGTCGGTCAGTAATAAAACCCTAAATTCTCACTGTTATAATTAATTTCGTTGGTTCGTTTCATTGACAAAGATAAGGATGACAGTAAGGATAAACAAAACTCTCGTCCATACAAATAATTAAAGTAAGGGATCTATACGATGAGGAAGAATTATCTTGTCGAACGTAAGTCCGACCTATAGACGTCTTGAATATTAGGTTTACGGTCATATTCACAGTCTGTTCTCAAAAGAATTCATATTAGTTCTGAGCGCCTTTCAAAAGTATACCGCATGTGACTGTAGCTCGTGTTTATTGCAATATTTTATTTGTTAGGAAAAATAGTGATTGTTTGGTTAAAAACAGCGACAGACACAGTGTGAATACGAGAAATAAGGACAAACTTATTGCACCAATCTTTCGTCTTCAGAAGGTTAGTAAATCATCCATGTGACACGGTGTACGCATCTATAATAGAATTCCACAAACAATATTAAGCTTACCTCTTGAAAAATTTTAATATAAATTTAAAACACACACTTTTAAATATGTAAAGCTTATTATAGCATTACTGAATACTTTGATGACATGACTGAAATAATAGTACTGTTGTTACTCGCGAAGGCTTATGACCAAATCTTTGTATACACAAAAGTATAAGCCAATATAATTTTAAAAGAGAAACTGCTTAGTTTTTCGTCAGCTCCTCCCAGGAGAATCTCCTTTCCGAGCTGGTGGTATCTTATAATGAACGAATCTGTGTATAAAACTTGACCTTTCATAAGAGCGTGCAAGCGCCTATGTGAATAAACATATCTTGATTTTAATTTTGATTTTACGTACGTAGGTTTTTCCCTATTAAATTGAATGTTTCAACAACATATACAAGAAAACTTTGGATAAAAATTCTTGAATAAAAATAACAATGAAAACCTAATTTAATAAAAGACACTTTTCAAATAGCAAATTATCATACATAGTTCGCATTTTAACTGTCTTCTGTATGGGCCCTTTATTAGCAAATCGAAGGTCATGGGTTCCAACTCGCGGGGGAACAATAACTTTGCATTATTGTTTCTTGGTTTGGTTAGGGCAATGCGGGCTGATCACCCGATTGTCTGGAAAGCAAGACAATCCATGGATCGGATGGGCATGTGAAAATCTTTCTCCAGTCGTGTCGGATATCCATCCCATCATGCTATAAGGGTAAAGAAACAGATAGTGCACCTGTATTTGCGCGTACATTTGAGCACTACTATGTCTCCTGCGCAGTTGGCTGATCTACTCAAGATTGGCCGCCGTGGCCATAAATCTATTAGTAGGACTTCATTTATAAATAAAATTAAAATTTTATTATATATATCATTTGGTTTCAGGTGGTAGAGCACAACATCCTTTTACAACTTTTATTGCACTTCTACGGCCATAGTCGCCCGGTGTAGTACCACCGCCCTTTATAAAGTCAGCATAAACTAAAGTATGCATGTCAACCTGCCTCCGTCTTTAGACCATTTGCGCTGGTGACTACGCAATATGTTGTGGGTGTCGACGGGCAACATTTTGACTAAACATCAAGTGAACAGGTGTAGAGCTGGTAGAGCATAACAACTTTTCACAGCTTTTGCAGCACTTCTACGCCGTGCTCGCATAGGGAAGTTCCACCGCCCTTTATAAAGTCGGCATAAAATAAAGTGTGAATGACTTTTGGGGATGCCGGATGGCCATGTCTACCCTGTTCTTTTCCTATTCCTATGTTCTCCAAATCCATAAGCCCGACCCCATCCTATCCAATAAACCTATTATATCCGATCTGCCAGGTGGACAACGCACTCGCAACTCTCCGGATGTTGCGTTTGTCTATGGGCGATGGGATCGCTTACCATGAGGTGAACCATCTGCTCGTTTGTCTTCCTTTCCATAAAAAAAATAACAACGCAATTTAACACGATTTGTCTGTAACATGTACACAGTATAATCCAATAATAATATAAATGTAGACAAAATGCTCACCTCAATAACTCTGCAGGATCGTACGACATCGAAGTGTGATCTGCATCATCTTGTACCGTAACACAAGCAATCGATGTTATCAGGGCAAGTGATTGCAAGATGTATATGACCTCCATAGCGGCAAAGCTATGAAACATAATAACAGTCATAAGATACATTCCATATCATAACAAACACAATAATAGACATAACAAGAATAACAGTCGAACTATGTGGCAAGTAGTAAACAAAGAAAGGGGTAGGGAGTCATGTGCCATGAACTTTACCGGTATAATTGTAGAGACTAACGGTTTAAGGTTCGTTTCCAAAAAGACAGCAGCAGACGCAATGAATGCGCAGTTCTTACGCGCTGCTAGTGCGTGCATTGCCCCGTGGGCTGGTATCGACAGCACGCATACTGTTCTGCGTGAAGCGCGGTTATCTGCCGACCGTTGCTGAACTTTTTTGACCCCATTTACTCCTGACGAGGTGCGTCGCATCATGTCCTACAGTATAGCACATAAAACTAGCACAAATATATATGCAAGTTTTGTACATACTTTAATCTCTGCATAAAGGACCTGTCCCACATGCATGAAAGTGAATAAACTATCGCCTCTATTTAAACCAGCAAGACCGTTCAGCCATAGATCTCACTCGAAAAGTATTGAAGCGGGTAATGGACGCGTGGTAGAGAAGTATGTGTGTTGCGGGATTGTGTTGCAACCTTTTCAAAGCATTTGATGTGGTAAACCATTCCGGTTAAAAATCTAAACTGTTCCACTAATGAATTGAAGGTTCCGTACTTGCCCTATTTGCGAATGGTTTACATGGAAGGATGGAATGGAAGGTAACAAGTCTTAGCAACCGATGCAGGCCAAGTAAAATCTACCCAGCTTGAAACTACCATGGGCATCGTACAAGGGTCATCAATATCCAATATCTTATTTTCTTTGCTACTAAATGACTTACCAGAATCGATACAAGCAGGGGATATACAAATATATGCCGATGACGTGGCAGGTATTATTTGTGCGCCTACCGTTGGGGATCTTGAGAGACGTCTGAACGAGACCGCACAACAGCTAGCTCGGTGGTTTAAAATGAATGAGTTAGCTCTAAACGTCAGAAAAAAAAAACGATTGTATTCATTTCCACCTCGGAGGTAAACGACCCGTATCCATAACCGTAATATAAGAAGGGAAAAAAATATTAAGTGGAAGCAACAACCTTCTTGGGATTCAAACTTGACCGTGGCCTAACTTGGACACCACACATTGACGTATTGTGTAGCAAACACGCGGAACCATTTTTTGCATTGCGTCAGTTGGCAAAAGTTGTAAATCGAAAAGTGGTTTTCTCAACCTACTTTGCCACTGTGCACTCGGTTCTGCAGTACGGCACGGAGTTCTGGGGACGTGCTGGTGAATGGGAGTGGGTCTTTCGAATGCAGAAGCGAGCCGTACGGGCAATTGTGCAAGTCGGGCAAGACGTCTCAGTGAAGTCACTTTTTAAATCGTCAGGCATATTGACCTTGCCATCGATTCTAATATTGCTGGTGGCCATGGACAAAGTATCACCTACAAGAATATAATCGTCCAGCATGCAACAATGCGTAGAGCTCGCGAAAAATTAAGAGATTAGAGCTAGTTCACGCTAAACTAGCAAAATCATTGAAATTGACCCATATGATGGGGATGGAAATGTACAATAGGCTCCCTGATAATGTTATTCAGGCGGCCTCTGTAAAGGTATTTAAAAATCGTTTAAACGTTGACTTATCGAGTGCGCGTTCTACAGTATTAATAAATTCCTTTAGAAATGACTTGACGTAGCTAGATATATTATTCCAATTGTATTTGTTATTAGCTTTTAATGATTTAAACTTATGTGACTTATCGGTTTTGTACTATTGACATTTTATATAATTGTTCGAATTTCTTGACATGTGTACATTATAATCATGAATAAATGAATATGAATAATTAAAAAAAAAACACATTTAAACGACGATTTTGTGACTTTACTAGTGCTGATATCAATGTTCGTGAAGAAGCTACCGCCAGCTCGGAAGGCAGATTCTGCTGTAAAAAGCGGGCGAGAAACTCAGCAGTTGCTCTTTTAAAATAATGTAGAGTTACAATTATTTGCATTACAATTATCTGACCTACGGAAATATCAAAAGCATTAAGCCCACGCGTTTAAGTTGGCAAAGTATTCTATAGTTAATATGTAGCTGAGGGTAGCTGGCTGGTCGGCCCTATAATTAGAATATACTACGACCATGTATTACTTTTTTTTTATTAATTTAAATAAATTTTTATTTTAACTTTACTCAAAAAACTTTTTTCAGTAATTTTAACTTAAAAAGGAAACTAATTGACCGATTTTAATAAAAATTATACCTTGTAACCGTATCATTTCAAATAAAAAAGAACTTCGGAAAGAAAATCGGTTCATAACTTGGGGAGAAATCGGCAAACATACATGCAAAAAGCATTTTTTAAGTCATAAGAACTTTTGTCTACTACAACATATAAAGATAAAATAAGTATTTTATTTATTTATACTTCAGCACTTATATACGAGTAAGTACAGGGAGGACTTGATTCCTACAGGCTTTATCAGTCATCCCGTATATGAGAGGGAAGTATAATTACGTAAAGGGCAGATAAGCAACATAGATACTATTGTACAAATAAAAATAAGATATTATAACACAGTGATACACTACAAATAGTGAATTAAATGTTATAAATATTGTATATATCAATAGAAAAAAATATAATTGTAATTTATAATAAGAATAATAAATGAGAAGACTACTTTTGTATGAAAAGTCATAACATAATGGGGTCATACCAGTCGCTTAAAACGTCCTTGGTGGTGGTCCTTTTTATGTAAGATGAAAGATCGTTCCAGTCTAACAGCTGTCACAGAGAAGGATTTGTCCAAGAAAGACGAGCAATGAACAAGCACGGATAGTTTTACTATCAAATTAAGAGAGCAGCGAAAGTAGAGCTCTTTTGCACAAAGAAATTTTGAAATAATCTTTAAAATAAATGGGGTTTTGTGTCGTTTAGAACCGAGGAAAGAGAGCAGAGAATACGAACAATTTCATAAGTACTCACGTTATCAAACAGAAGTCCGAACAGCCAAAGCGTTTCTTGCTCAATGAACTTTCTTCGGTTTCTCCGTCTGAATGTGGCCGTGGAAAGCGGGACCACTTCCCACGTGTTATCCTTTACACGGCTTTATGACAATGCCATAACAGTGGCATCCTATTGCGTGTCAGTTATGTATGAATCTAGTCGAAAGTGAAAAATAGGATGACGACATCAGAGATTTGAATCCACTGTGTTTAAATAACAAGTCATTGAAAATCTCTGCAGGACTGTTATTGTCTGGAAAGGAAAGAATACTGTGCATAGTATTTGTTAGTCACTTCTTTAATAAAAATAAAAAATAATAATATATTGCTTCACACACATAACAATAACAAACAGCCAAAATCTTGCATGTGATTTTATCAGCATGGAGCATATTTTATGCTGATATTTTTTGACGAAACTGACTATTTTCTGAAACCTTATTAGAATAAAATAAGACGTATATATAATTCCAATACAAGATCATTACAAGTGGATATCGCAAATCTTAATCTTTACCTAATGTTACATACGTTTGGTAAAAAAGCATAAGAACATGTAAGTCGTAGAATGTTATAAAAACCAATTAAAGCAGTTAATTTAGTCTAATATTTTGGTTTTAAGAAAAAAAAACTTAACAAATTTTGCATGAAAATTTTTTAGGCTTGATCTAAAAATTTTCCTTTTAAAATAAAAAGAATTACCAAATCGGTTCATGAACAAGATCCGTGATAAGAAAATTAAAAAAGCCAAATTTGTTCCTTACACTTTTTTTTAAAAAGTAAAAATACAGAGAAATACTTTTGTACATTTCTGAGGATCGCTTCGACGAGTGCCGAATAAAACTTGTCTCTGAAGTCGAGACTTTGCTTGGCTAAATCTCGGATTGGGTTCGGCTAAATCTAGTCCAGTTTAACCCTCAAAAGACAGTAGTTTGCGCGTTCACCGCTAAAAAGAAACCCTTTTTCGTATCCCCTTGGTTCGTAAACACCATATTGATTCAATCCCACTGCACCACAAGTGTCCATTTCCGCTGTCATTTGGAAGACAAAAACTGCCTCACTCTGCTAATATTATCCCATTTTACGTAACAATATAAAGCGCATATTTGTCCACTAATGGAATATTATCTCGGGGATGAGGTATCTCACACCCAGCTTCTTCCATTTTACCGCATTTAACGTCGAGCCTCTCGAATTGTTGATGATCTCTTTTCGGTCGGCTTGATACCCTGGCACGACGGGACGTGGCGTCCCTTTACGTCCTCTTGCATATTTATCACGGGGAGTATTCCGATGAATTGTTCTAATTAATAACAAAGTTCATTTATCGTATGACGTGACAAACCAGCCAATGTCGACACCACCTTGATGATTGCAGTGGTGGATTACATGTCGACAGCGCTCTAAGTAAACATATTATTGGCGCCTCGTCCTCTTTGTTCGTCTAACTTTTTTGTGGCAAACATTTTTAAGATTTGGTCCACGCGCGCCCTTTGTAGTTTGTAGTTACATCCTAAGGCACGTGTCTACTTTACTTTAAAAATAATCCACCACTGGATAGTTAGCAGTCCACAACCATACCATTCTGTTATCATTTCCTGCCCCACAAGAGTTTCTTTTGGAATGAAATGTCACCAGCGGACCAATATGATTTTGGGAACTTTATTAAAAGAGCTTACCCTTATCTCAAAGGAAGGCAACGCTCTGGTGTTGCAGGAATCAATGGGTGGCGGTGATCACTTACCATCAGGTGATACGCTAGTTCGTACGCCTCCTTCTCCATAAAAAATATTCATGTCACTGAACTCCAAAACTTTTGTGTTCGTGTGTTCGTTGTGTGCTTATGTGGATGGTTAAAATGTTTAGGGATTAGGGTTTTTCAGATCTATAATCGTTATTATTATTAACTAGATATTTTATTCAATAATACACATATGATAATTTTGCTATTTAAAATTTCGAGGATACAGATATTAAAGAGTGTAGGTGTGATCTTGCTACGGCTTCATGGTGCGGCTTTATATAAGCGAGTTATATCTACGTGCTCCCTAAACTCGCTTGATGTTGGTTTTATAAAAGACAATGTGGAAAACATTCTTTCCCCTTTTTAGAAGCTGTAAAGCTAGATTAGCTGGTGGTAGCGGATGGATGCGGGCTGCTCATGACCGGGATAGTTGGGATTCTGAACGGAATGTCCCAGTCCCGGGATAATAGCAGTGGACGGCAATAGGCTGATGTTGTTGTTGTTTGGAAGCTGTGTGTAATACGGAAAAACATAAACAATATACATGGAAAATTATAATATATTGTGTTTATTCTTATTCATGATTAAATTGTTATAAAATAGGCAATATATTTAAAACTGTAGACCGTAAATTTAATATATTTTATTGTGTAAGATGTTCCTTTTCGATTGGACCACAATTTCAATACCTATGTAATATTTGCTAAAAATAAATGCCAGGCGCTTTTATTTTGAGGAGATCGAAACATGAAAGCTACCATATTCGATTTAGCACGTCTTTATGACAAAAAATAAATGTTTTCGACGGTTTAGATTTTTCGTTCCCAAATTTCCCGAATTATAAAACTGTTGATAGATATTCCACAAACACCTTGTGTCTTTTAGTGTTTGTACAATATCTATCTTTTTGTAATATCTTTCAGTCGTTTCATAATAACTATCCTACATTATTAAACTTGTTAAGTTTTGAATGTACAGATTTAAATTGTTTTATATAATTATTAATGATAAAGTTATAATTAATAACTCCAGATGGCGATTCACCTGGCTCAAAATAGAAAAGAGCTGAGAGCCCTGGTTAAAAGGACCGAGTTACGACTCTAAAAGGAACTCGACGGGACACCTGGGTCTGAGGAACGAAGATAGGTGGAGTAATGATGTCAATCAAAATCAAAATATATGTTTATTAATATAGCTGCTTGCGCGCTCTTATAAAAGGTCAAGTTTTACATAAAGTTTCGTTCATTATAAGCTACCACCAGCTCGGAAAGCAGATTCAACTGGAAGGAGCTGGGAAGAAACTCAGCAGTTGCTTTTTAAAATGATGTTGGCCTACAATTTTCTACATACAATAATTTGCTCTT
>JAOCPS010026762.1:0-17357 GCA_025505425.1 Graphium colonna | reverse complement strand
TTAAAAAAATCCTAATCCCATGGGGGAATAATAGCTATATGTTGTTGTTTCTTGGTTGGATTAGGGCAATGCAGGCTAATCACCCGATTGCCTGAAAAGAAAAATAATCCATGCGTCGGTTGGGCATGTTAAAAATTGGCCCTGCGCCTGACTCCACTCCGGGCGTGTCGGATATCCGTCCATCAGGCTTCGAAAGTTAAGGAACAGAGAGTGCACCTGTGTTTGCATAATAGTCCCTACGCAGTTGGCTAATCTCTGAGTAGATTGACCGCCGTGGCAGAAACTCGGTCAAAAGGACTTATAATTTGGGATCGCTGGCCGGGTATGGTAGCTTGTAGTCAGGCATGTATTATGAGCACCGGGAAGTGCTACTAAATACGGCTATGCATTTTTTTAAAGCAAAAAATTCTAGGCATCCAATTGGTGGAAATTTGGTACCTCATAGTTCCTAGAGACCAATAAATGTAACATAAGCAAAATAAATGTTGTTTTATACAACAAAGCCTTAATTAGTTTCAAAATCAAAAATAAAAAACCTTCAATCACAAGAAGCTTAAGAAGTTGAAGACGATTTTTTCCAAAAAAAAAAAAATCAACTTTAATCGCCTCAGATTTTATGCTTTGTATTTGGACTCTAATCGAGAGTTCGCCGTTGAGGCAAATATTTAGCTATAGCTAAATATTTGACGTCTTCGATGTGGGGATAATATATAATACCTAAAACACGGAGCGCTCCCTCGCTATCTACTTACACCCGCTTGAATTCACTACTTGCTTGAGTTATCAATCGTATCCTTTTTTACCAAATACTCGACTCCATCGTTATTATCGATGATTTTCCCAAAAACAAGGTTGAACATATATACTAAAGCTAAGTAAAGGAAAAATAGGTAAATAATAAGTATCCTTCAGTGAGACAGTTTATCCAAGTATGATTTGACAAATGGCCAGTAGCTAATGATTTCAGTTAAAACCGTTTAAAAAATAACGTAAATAACTTAAGATATGCAGATATCACCGTACTTATTGCCTCTTCCGAACAGGATCTATAGAAATTACTAGACAGGGTTCCCGAGTGCAGTTTCCAAGAGGGGCTAGACATGAATGTGTCCAAAACCAAATTCCTGGTTGTATCGAAAAACCACATTAACCCTAGAATCAACATTGTTGGGAAAGACTTAGTGCGGCAGTATAAGTATCTCGGTTCCTGGGTTCATGAATAATAGACATCGAACTGGAAATACCTGCGATCCCTGTTGTGAATGGCCCAGGCCACTCTTAAAAAATGGGTAGTTTTATACGTTCGCCAACTATCGATTAACCCTAGGATAAGAATACTCCAGTTGCATGTCTGACCAGTGTTGTTATGCGATAGCAAAGCCTGGACACTGAAAGCCAACACACAGAAGTTTCTCGAAGCTTACGAGATATGGTACTACCGTAGAATGCTACGCATAAGTTGGACAGAGAAGATTTTTAATGTCCGGGTACTCCAACGCGTTAGTAATAAACGCGAATTGTTGCAGACCGTCAAAAAGACGAAAGTTGCATATTTAGGCCATGTCTTGCGACACGGTAAATAAGGGCTTCTTTAATTCATAATGATGGGCAAAATCGCCGGCAGAAGAGGCGTTTGAAGGAAGAGAAAGTCATGGTTAATAAATATCCGGGAGTGAACCACTATTGCCAGCGTTGAACAACTTTTTCGCTAGGCACAAGACCGAGATGAGTTTCCTGAGCTGACGCCAACCTCCAGTAATGGAGTGGCATAAAAAAAAAGAAGAAGTACCTAGCTAAAAATTTGTATAAAACCAAACGGTGTATGAGCCAAAGATAGTACGAATGGGATATTAATTGGTCGGGAAATGGATAACGAGTAAGACTGGATGATCACGGATGAGAATTTTGAGTAGTAAAACTGGGGACAACAAATATTTTAACTGACTTCAAAAAAGGAGAGAAGTTCTCAATTCGAATGTTTGTTATAATTTTTTTTATCTTATAGGGTTCCTTCCATAATGGTCCCAAATTTTTTTCTGAAATATCGTTTTAGTAGTTTTTCTTTTTAACCAAAGTAACAAAATGTATTTTTACGCGTATCTCCGTGATATAAGAACCAATTTCAAAAAATCCTTTTTTATATAATAGAGCATTCTTTGTAGATTGTCGATAAAATTAAAAAAAATATATCGGTTTATTTCTTTGTTTTTTTTAATATAAATAACAAAATTTAGAAATGTCCGCATATATCTCCGCAACTTGTGAACTGATTTGAAAAACTATTTTTTTACCTGATAAGGTATACTACCACAAGGGTCCTACGAAATTTTTTTAAAATTCGTATTAGTAGTATATTTTTAAAATCAAAATAATGTAGAAGATATGTTCCAAAAGTAGACTCTTAAAGCGTTTGAAGTCGCTTTTTGTAATTTTCTGAAAAAATAAACTTGTTTCATTTTATTGTCCAATAATCAGTGCGTGAATGAACAAAAATTTCAGTATACTTGACCGAACCTTAGCTGAAATCCCATTACTGGCGCCAATGAAATTGTTTATTGCAACTTTTTAGTGCTGGTTTTTCACTAATCGTGAGTTCCAACCGACAATACATATATTTTTTTATGCATAACCTTACGTCTACCATTCATAAAGAATTCCATGAATTTTCTAGTTTACAACACTTCCGGATGTTTTAAGAGAAAATACTTAAAATATCCTATTTTCAGTGTCAAATTTTTATAGGGGAAGCGTTATTATCACATATGTGTTAAATTAAATCTCTATGCAGTACAGTAGTAGTACAGTCTTAGCACGAAAACCTGTAATCAAAATATTATTACAAATTATATTAGGTATACTCCCGAAATGGTCCCATAAACTTTAGAAAAAATCCTTTCAGTAGCTTGTTGCTTAAATCAATATAATAAAAGTGACAAATGTTTTTTGGTGTTGAGGAGGAATGATTTTAAAAAATTGTTTTTTTGTCATAAAACATACATAAAACCCAGGAATATAACAAAATAGAAACATCCAGATTGAGAGCCCTCCTTTTTTGAAGCAGGTTAAAAACACTGAAATAATGTAAAAAAAATTTCAAGTTGTCCTATATTGAAAAAAGAAACGATTTCATCTCATAAAAATTAAAACATTTATTAATAAATTAATTTCCGGATTTCATTTGACAATCATAAACAGATACCAAAACAAGAGAGCTTACAGATATATATAATAGCAATCTCCTTGTAAGTAATATTATATTTCAAACCTATAATATAAGCTAATATAGAAAGATTGAAAAAAATATTTAGTAAGTATTAATTGATTATATACAGATTTGTTTTATTGATTGGAATGTAAACATTTGCATGTTGGACAAACATTAATATCCAAAAAAGATGCAGTCTCTAACAAAAGTAACATTCAAAACCAAAAGTTAGGGATAACTTTACAAGTCAAATTTGTAGATAATATTAATTTTTTTTGTTTTGTAAATTCAATATTAACAGAACATTAAGTTGCTTGCAAAAGACAATATCCGACATGAAAAATTATGATCAACTCATTTTCAAGGAAACAAGTTCATAATTTGAAAATAATCACCTGATGTTTTCAAGATGGTGACTATCAATCTAAGGTTTTTTGTATATCAAGGCTTTGAAAGTATAATTGTAAACAACATCCCACAAATAGAAAATTAAGACATACAGTATGCATACATGTTGTATATATAAGTAATATATAACATTAAAATAAAAAAATGTGTTCATATTAAGTCTTAAGCTATGAAGTGAATGTGCTCTTGTATGCAGACATAACAAATATGGAAAACTGTGAAAGCTAAGCTTTACACAAACTTCACCTTATAATTGTATGTAAATGTTCTATTGTTGACATTTAGACACTGAATTACATTTCACATAGTCCAACAATGGCCCTAAATTATCCCTGTTTTATGTTCTAGGACCCTCATTTCTGTAAATCAGATCATTAATATTAAATGCCTAAGTTACCTTTTTACCTTGAAAATCTTATATTTAATAACTTATTAAAATACAATAGACAATCAACATTCTGACAAAAATAAATTAAATTTAACTTTTGTTCAATTGAAAGAAACATATCTCTACTGAGAGCTGCAACCTTTTCATAAATTTCATTCAAGAATATTTTAGATACTTATATAAAAATAGTAACATAAAAAAAAACACAACACAAATGGTTTAAATATGCATACATTACTCCAATATAGTTCAATTATGCCCTATCCTTTATTAGCAGTTAAGCAAAGAAAAATGTTAGGCATCGTACATCAGTAGCCATCAGAGCTCTTGAAAAGTTGTAATATAGTTTTTTGTATTTATAGGGCCAACATTAGAACATACACAATAATACTTATGTTGGTGTGTTATATTGTGTAAAGATTACTTCTTGTGAACATTAGGTGTGGTTGACTGAAAAACAGACGAAGCTGACATCAAATTCTCAATATATTGTCCTAAAACTTGGTTCTCTGAGCGCAGCTTTAAATTTTCTTCCTTCACTGAATCCACTCTCTGTGATAGGTCTAAAAATACAAAACCGTTTGTTATTTCAGTAGCAGGATGATTGCATTTTTCTAAACATTATATATTTATAAGAATTATATGAAGATAGAACTGATATAAGGATGTGATTACAATGTTTTAAATTGAACAAATAAAAATAAAGCTTTATTCTATATTCTATAAAGAATTCTATTAGGTTATAGTATAAGATTTATATATTAATTCTAAAGATAATCTAGAAACAGTTTTAGATAAATAAAAATTGAAAAAATCTTTAAAATTAAATATGAATTTGTTAACAAAGAACTTTATGATACTTGCCATCTAAAGTGTTCTGCAGTTCCAGTACTTGTGAAATTAAACGAGCTTTTTCTTCTTGTTCGTCAATTCCTGAATCTGGTTCAAAGCTAGGTGGTCCATTAAGACCAGGACTGGATGAACCACCAGTATATGAACTCGGTAATGAGTCCATTGAACGGCCATGGTCTAATCGATTATTATCCATATCATCGGTAATAATCACTTGCGGGTCATCATCAGCAAGGGGAATATTATCATCATTACATTTTTGGATAATTGATGACATTATACTGGCTGCGAAAGGTATTCAAATAAGATATAGTTCAAGTTGGCCTATTCAATTCAATTCAATCAATAATTTGTTTTTGGACTGTCTCGCGTACTTCAACATGACAGTGACATTACCATAGGACTACGAAATTAAATCGTGAAATAATAGTTTTTAGAAGTTTATTACGATAGACCATTACATTTTTATTTATTAATTTGTATTTATAGTTAAGTCTATTAGATAACATTGAATTTTAAACAATTAAACGGCAACTTATTCAATAAGCCTTTATTCTCGGAATACATGCCTGAAGAATAAGTTGGCAGCAGGATACGGCCACTTGTAACTTAACCTCATTTTAAAAAAAATTGTGAGACGACTGTCAAAGTCGAGCGGTCGAACTGTCAATTTTATTTTTATTCAATGGGTTCGCTTTAAAATAAATAAAATAAGTCAATAACTTCTATTTATTGGAGATAAAAGAATTAAAAATAAACATAATTATGTCGCTAGTTATAAGGAAGTCCACTTCAGAAGTTTTATCAGCAGCCAGATGGTTGATCCGGAGAGGTTATTTAAATAAATAATTAAATAAATTAACAATACTGTGCAATTTTGGAGAATGAACACTACATTATTTTTTAGATCATCGAGCCTTCTCTTCATTGCCCGAAAAGGCGGAAGAAGTTATCCAAGAGGCTGAGAAAAGACCAGTAGGACGTCGTCCTCGCTTCCAAAATCAGGCTTTGGAATACAGATATTTTTTTCCCGAATTTTTACCTGATCCAAATCCTAAATGGAGAAATACGTTACGAGAAAAGATGGAAAGAGCAGATATGTTAAAAAGAAGAAGCCAAATTGATATTCCCGAGTTTTATGTTGGTATGAAATAACTTAATATTGAGTTATTAATCCAGATCAATATTCACTGCAAATTTCGGCTTTAATTAATAATTTTTGTCTTTTTCAGGATCAGTTCTTGCGGTTACTATTTCAGATCCTCATGCTCAAGGTAAAACTAACCGATTTGTTGGAATATGCATTGAACGGAAAGGTTGTGGACTTAGAGCAGAATTTACATTAAGAAATGTTGTAGACCACCAAGGTGTAGAGGTACTTAAATATTGTTAAGATCTCTCAGCATTTTTTAAATATGTCTCTTATCAAAAATCTAAAATATATACTGCCTGTAGCTACATCACATGGCTATGTACAGTTATGTATTCAATAATTTAAGAAGTTTTTGTCAACTTCAAATATTATTTACAGATTCGCTATGATCTATATGATCCAACTATCCAGTCAATTCAGGTTCTCCGGTTGGAAAAAAGATTGGATGAGAAGCTTCTATACTTGAGAGATGCTCTACCAGAATACTGCACTTTCCCGTTTGACATGGATCCAGAATTACTTCCAGAAGGTACTCCCGTTCCTGTTAATCCAGTCCAGGTATTATATATAATTTATTTATACTGGGTGAATAGTGAGTCATCTTTGATATTAAAGGAAAGCACTCTGTACTCAATTGCCATCATAATTATGTACTGTTATAGGCATAGTTTTAGGCCAAATTTTCCAATAAATAAATGAAGAGTGGTGGTACAGTGCAATGCCTACTCAGATAAACATACTGTAGTTCATTGATCTCACTGCCATTCCAGCTAAGAGCTAGGGTGAACATAAATTGTGCAATATTTTTTTTTATATATCTGTGGTAAATCAATATTTATTTGTAATAATATTTTTGTTCTTCATATATGATCCCCACATATAATGTCCTTGAATATTTTAAGTGACTCACCAGTCACCCTGTGAAATTATTATTTTTTTTTTATATTAACAGGACATTTAAATATACAATTATATGTATTTAAAGGTTATATATCAATAAAGCTGAGTTTGTTTGGTTGAATATGCTTATCTCTTTGACAAATTCTTTTAATGTTTGGTAGAACATTTATCAAGGAATAGGACCTAGGACCCACAGAAGCAGAGCATCAATAAATGTTGCAAAAACAAAATGTAAATGTATGTGGGTGAAACAGCAAAAAGCAACTAGTCAAAGATAAAAGTGAAGACATTAAAACAAGACATGCACATTTTCAAATGTCTTATTAATTTCGGGTGTGAGTGACCTATATTGCTGTAGCCAAACTGTTGAAACTGCATTATTTAAATCTTAAATGCACAAAGTAGAATTTTTCAAAGTTTGTTGTTTTAATTATAATGAGATACATGATCTCTACACATACAATAATGTTTTTTGTATAACAAAAGTCATTAAAACTAAACAAGTTTATTAAATGTTTTGATACTAGAATTATGTTTTATTATTATTAAGGGCACAATTAAACATCTCTTAAACAAATTAAATTAATGCTTTATGAAAAAAGGAACTATTTTGTTCATAAATATATCAATATTTTTCATTTGTAATGCTTTGATATACAAATGAAATATATTTGCATTGCATAAAATAAGAGAGAAACAATCCTTTAAGAACATAACTTCAAAATCCCTGTTTTTTAAGGTGAAACTCAAGCCCAGGCCTTGGCTTGAAAGATGGGAGAGACAAGAACTTAAAGGAGTTTCTAATATAGAAGAACACCTAAAAGAGAAAGATAGAGTTAGAAGGGAGTTAAGGAAGACTCCATGGGAGAAATATGACTTGATGAAACAGTACAGGTATTATTGATATTAATTAAAATGTATTTTAAATATTGTTTTAATATAATACTTCCATAATTTATTCATAATAGATTTTTATGTATATAGTGACTTGTCAGCAGCCTTAACTTGATTGTAAATGAACTATCATGGCAATGTATCTTTTTAGAAAAACAATTCCAGTTGAAGAGCAAAATGAAATATGGGGAGAAGTGCATAATCAGTTGAACCAATTGCGTCTATCACGAAAGAAGATGCTCAAAAAGCGCCCACTGAGTACCACACCTAAGACTCAACTGGGATGAAATTTTACATAGTGTTTAAATATATAGTTTGTACTGTTACATTAGTATTATTTAGTGGTCCGGTTGTTATTTGCAAGTTTTTCTGCAAACCTAAATAAATGGGGATACAAGGAAACTGCCAATGTACTTTAATTTGTAACTATGACCATACTCAATTAATATGCATAATTTAATTAAAATATAAATTTATAATAACTTCCCGTCAGAAAAAGCTGTGTTTTAAAGAAGTGAAAAGAAAATGTTAAATACGGCAGGCGCTAAACAGAAGCTTTGAAGGACACTTCTGAGCATATCCAGCCCAATGAAGATATAAGCACTATCGTCAAACACCAAAGTGCTCATATCTTCATGATATGATTTGATAAGACTTATCAGTTTAGGCTGACATTCAATGTGCACTGTATAGTCCCTCTCTGCTAATAGGGTCAAGGTCTTGTTGAGGTCTACAGAGGCTACGAACTGAGGTGTGTTCTGCTCTCTACACTTTTCTGCAACTGATGAAGTGAAGAAACCACACCGACCGTGGAACGCTGAAAGCGGAACCGCACTGTGACTCCGGATACACGGGACTAACGAGTTTTTGGAGTTTTCCAAGATGGATGTGTCTAGATAACTTGCCTACTATGCTCAAAAGGGAAATGTTGCAGAAATTATTGTCATCCATGCCACGGCTTCCTTTCCCTTTGTTCAAAGTAATGATGTTTGCGTCCCGCATATTCTGAAGCACGTGCTTCGTTTCCTAGCAATTACACAGAACATTATGGAGAACAGATTTCATGCACTCGAGTTTCACCATCTCAGCCCGTGTGCCTTCATTACTAGGGCTTTTACCGCCTTTAAATTGCTTGACTGCCTTAACGAATTTCACTATAGTGGGCATGGCATCTAATTCTGTCCAGGTTGCTACTTGCATATCTTGAGCAGTCTCCAGTTGGATATCGACTGGACGTGAATAGAGGCCTGTATAATGTTCAACCTAACGATCCAATTGACAGAGAATGTCTGTAATTATAGAGCCATCAGCTTCCTTAATTGATGCAGTCTTTTTCTGCAATGGTCCTGATGCCCGAATTCACACCGCTATAGTTCGCAAGTTCGCCACATAACTGTATGCTACGGTATACACCAACCCAGCGAACGTTGGCGTAATATCGCACGTTACGCGGCAGCCCTGCATTAGCAGATCGCAGCTGTGCGCTTTGTGTCTAGCAAAGGCTGAAGAAGTTCTAAATTCTTCAGCCTTTGCTAGACAACAACCCAATAATAAGATTTAGTTTTTTGATAGTTTTTGACTACCAGCCAGTAAAAAGTGCCTTAACGCGACTCCATTCTCCTGCAACCGAGGCGTTGAAGTCCCAAGAAACGGTTTCGGTTTCCGCCATCTCTGCGAATGGAGTGGACCACTTCATAATTTTTATTCGGTATTCTGAGTATCAATCTTTCTTTTACAACTTTTTCGAGATGAATGAATCTATGGCAGAATATCATAGTTAGACGTCCCACGTATTAAGAGAATAATATACATTCATGCCCTATTGTGATAAATATCATTATTTCTAATACTTAATTGTAATGTATTGGAATAAATATATAATCGTGTTATTTTTTTAGTAATGCTAGTAATGTTTAACTATAATTGTGACTACATATATTGGAACGTTTTTATTAGTTTTGTCACTGTCAAACTGTTTCCTTTATTGACCCAATAGGTGGCGCTGTAACTGAGATATGTACAATGCGAAATTAGAATACCATTTTTGGATTTACAACGTACGCTACGACATTTTAAACAGATTTTATATATTTTAGGTTTTAATTTTGTCCATGAAAAAAAATCCTGCATTAAAAGTTTACATAAGATTTGAATAAATTAATAAATAAACTCAAGGAACTATTGTAAACCATGGTCAATGTTTAAATTAAAAAAAATACCAATTCGTTGGATGTAAAAGATCAATGCCTTGTATCGTGCAGCGTGCATGCGCCACGGTACGGGTACGAGGACGAGGTACGAACGGTTCTGCATCTATAGATAAAACTTGTTCGGCAAATTAATGCACTTTTGGTAACAGAAATATATGAACTGCGAGGTTTGTGAATTTCATATGTTTTGTGAAGTGAAATTAAAGGTGTCTATGGTGTATTACCTTTAAGTGTTGGCAAGATACTGTTACAATACCACCTGTAGCCGGGTAAGTAAATGTTTTAAGAAATAATATTAAAACTTAATGTTACTCAAGTTAGATCATCTACTTAAATTTTTCTATATTAACAGTAATTGGTTTTCTATTTTAACAAATTAAATATGTTTACCTCAAGGAGATTGTTGGATAATTCTGAGTGTTTATGTGTCAGTAGAATGCAATTGCATTCTGCTAACCTTGATTTATTGATTTACGTCACTAATTCTTCTATTTGTTTTGAAAGATTTCTTACGACAAAACTGAATAATTAGTAATGTGAGCTTTCTTAAATTTTTAATACATTCATCATTTGCTACATAATTATACTGTTCTTGGATAGGGACTCATATAAATATATTTCATATTGGATAGTAAAGTTGCTTGTTGTCAGTGAATATATGTATAAATTTAAAAAAATACATATTTAATCCAAAAAGTTAAATTAAACCCTAATTTTTAAATTTTTTCTTATAAATGCAGGTTAATTGTTAATTTTAGATATCAAATTTTGCTTACAAAAATTATTAATTGATAGAGAATAATAATTAAAAAGACACATTAAAAGTAAAGTTTGGGGTTTGCTATTACTTTTCAAGATAAAAATATTAAAGTTAATAATTTCTATGAGGAGTCACATTATCAATGATACAATTGTGTTATATTATGAATTGAAGTAACACAAAAGCGAAATATGAATAAAATAAATTTTGGGCCAATACAAAAAGGGCATCTATTTCATAACTGTCACATTATCAGGTAATATTATTTTTAGATTATAATAATATATTGTACAACAGTACTGAACTTAATAAGAATTTTTTTAGAATAGGATTTGTTCTTAATAGAAAAATTTATGCAATTTGGATATTATGTATAATGGAACAGTTGAATATTATGAAACATTTTTTCTATCAATAAATAATCTAATCTCTTAAATATACATTTACAAAGTGTATGTATATGTTCTGTACTTAACATTAGCTTGTAAATGTTCAAATGTCTGTGTAGATAATTAACGATATTTGGGTGTTATGTAGTCATTAAATTTATAGAAAGAATAAATAAATTGTTTATTTATTTATTTAAATCTGGGCTGTAACAAAAGGCAAACTTAATGTTATTAAGCATTCACTAGTCAACCCTTGAAGTAAAATTAATTTGACTCAGATGGGGACATTTAAATACAACTAAATATAAGATTGTTTACTAATATGTATAAATACAATATACATGTTTATTATATGATACATAAAGGCATAATATTTTTCAATAATATTTTTCTTTCATTATAAAATAAATAATAAATCTTACGAAATGGTAATATGGTGATAATTTTATGAGATTTCATGAGATCTTGGCATTAAGGATGACAACTGAGATTGGAACTAGGTTTGGATATTTGTAATGCTTATATTGATTTGGAGAAAGCTTTTGTCAATGTGGATTGGAAAGGTATGATGCAGATATTGAAAGAGGCAGAATTAGCTTATTGGGATAGGAGAATCATTTACTGACTACTTAAACAAAAGGGAAGGTTAATAGAGGTAGGTAATGAAATGAAAAATGCTATGATAAAAAAAGGAGTTTAACAAGGATTTTCTTTTTCGGCTCCATTATTTAGTATTTATATAGAAAAAGATATTGAGAACATAAAGAACATGAGAGGTATTAAAATCAATTGTGTAAGAATAAAAAATTTAAAATTTGCTGATGATTGCAGTATTCTAATCAGCTACACAAACTGTTGCACAGCATGGATGAAAACAAAGTAATGTTAGCATAATAACTCACCATGGAACAAAGAAAATCTCTTAAATAGTTGGAAAGTATAATTATGGGAGACTCCAGGTGTACACCTGATATAGTAGCAAAGATAGAAATGGCAAAAATATCATTAAATAACAAAAAAGATTTGCAAACACCTCACATTTCAAAAAGATCTTGAAAAGGGGGTAATCAAAGTGTACATTTGGTGTTGGGCTCTTTCTTTTAAGCATTTTTAAAAAGTTATATTTCTTTCTTATAACTTTGTCATTTATGAACAAGTTTGGAGAACTCTGTTTTGATTTGAAGGGATATACTTTGAGATTGGCTCACCAAGATCTAATCTGTCCTAAAACCAGTTTAGTAATTAGTAATAGTTAGTAAGAATATTTGTATCTTTTCTACAACCTATATTTCAACTTAATTTATTCATTTGCATCTGTAATAATATAGATATTCTGGACAGTGTCAGGTCACTTAATATACATATATTGCAAGTATTTTATTTATTTTGTAAATTACTATATAAAATATATGAAGACATCTTACACACATAGAAATGTGCATTCTTGAAAAGGAAGACAGATCTTTTTTCATAACGCCATATTTTTACTCTTTAACTGACTACAAAAAAGGAGGAATGTCTTCAATTTGAATGTTTATTTTTTTTATGTACATTTGCGCATATCTTGGTCATTAATGAACTGATTTTAAAAATCCTTTTTTCGTCTTATAGGGTATTCCTTCGGAATGGCCTCATAAAATTTCCAAGAAAATCGGTTCAGTAGTTTATCTTTTAAATTAAATTAACAAAATTGATGTTATGTATTTTTGCGCGTTTCTCCGTCATTTATGGAGGTAACAATTTCAAAAATTATTTTTATATGATAGATCATTCGTCATAAATTTTTTTTTTATCTGATAGGGTACACTTTCACAATGGTTATAAATACAGTTACAAAATATTTTCTGAAAGCTCACTTTTAAGGCGTTTGAAGTCGGAATAAAGTATTATCGTAATATCCCACAATCAATGTTTTTTTTTTTTAATATTTGGTAGTATTTAACATGTACCAGTGTTGGTGAAAAACCAGTTTGACTGGCTGTTTGTTTGGCTACTAATTAAAATATAATTACTTGTCAAATAATTTCCTGCAGTTAACTATGGTTAGTTATGCAACTACATTGTGCTCACTAATCATACCTCTTCTCCATAAAACACTGTTTTCATCTGATATCAATGCATCAGCTCTTCACTCAAAATAAACGACCGTTAATTTTCAAATTCATTGCTCATTTTACGTAATAATTGTTTTACTGTCTCCCAAACTATTACCCATCAGTCCAGGAAGTGTATATATGTATGCCTAGTTTATCAGTCTTGCGTTACAAGGCGCTTTCTTACGCCCACAGGTCGATGGCCGATAATCTCGTCACTTTATTGACGCTAAAGCTCCCACCTAACGTAATTAGGGACTCGAGTAAACAAGTTCACGCGTGGCTCATTTTTATGTCGAAGTTTGTTTGTTGGTCTTTACGGTTTGAACGGTAGTAATTTCGCCTCGAATTTAATATGTTTCTAACGCGTTTAGAATATGGTACAATCAATACAATCGGAATCTGAAACAACTATTTGTAGATCATATAAATATTTATTTGTGGGTGGGAATCGAACCTACGACCTGCTATGCCACCGCCAATGTCTTAGCAACTGCGCCAACTGGACAGCGTGGAATTTATTCGCAAATTTCAATTGTAATTTTTTTTATTTAAGAGATTATACTAAGAACAGAATAAATACATAATTGTAGTTTAGCCGAGTCAACTCCTTATTTTTTTAGCACTTTTTTATTGATACTGAGTTGGCATAAAATATATAATTAGTAAGATTGCAGAGATACAAAATAAGCCTATTGCCGTCCACTGTTGAGCGTAAGCTTCCCCAAAGGCGCGCCAACTATCTCGGTCTTCCGGCTACCTACCATAGGAATGCTCATGCAGAAAAATATCGATATTTTTTCGATATAATATATCGCAGTGTTGTGTCGCTACTTTTCGATATATCGTAAAAAAATATTTTTTGTATATATAGTTTAACAGAGATCAGATTGATATAAGTAAAAACAACAAGGACAATCGTCTACGATTCGATTTATCGAATAAAATGTATCGATTGTATATATCGATACTAGATTATTCGATAATATCGGGTGTAAGTGATATATCGTATTCATATATCGATATTTTACGAAATATCGATATTTATCGTGCACTCCTAATCCACCACCTGTCTCAAGTAGTCATCGTGCTGCAGAGATCCCTACACAAAAACAAAAATTAAAATTTTTGTTACAAATACGATTGTTATTAATAATTTGCAATTAGTATAAGGCTAATGGCAATAATTTTTTGCATAAAGTTAGCATTTTTACGCATCGGCCCACTAAGGCACGGTATAGTGTAAAAACTGATTTTTCATTCAAGTCGACATCATAATAATACCTTCTTAATCAAACGCAGGTGGAACCGCGATGCATTCATAGTGATAAATTAAAAATAGAGTGCGAGAATGTTATTATAGCAGGCGCATATCCGCCGCATCGGTGATCATCCACGTTTCATCCAGCTCGTTATAAGCTTGATAAATTATTATTCGATATTACTTCCGCAACCGTATATAGCTGTGATTGCAATTAAGACGGAAGATGCGTTATGCGGACACGTGTAAATGTACAAGAGATGATACTTCTGTAGAATTTGATGCATCGATCGATTTACACTACCGTTCAAATTTGGAAACACTATGATAATTTGAATAAAAACGACAATAGAATACGTTATGATTTATGACACTGAAATCTTAATCGGACGTTACATTATTCTTAATATCATTAAGTGAAAAATAAGTAGTACAAAAAATATGAATCTTATTAAATTTTGGCCTTATTATAATTATTTATGATTATTTCTTTTAAACATTTGCTCATTCTTTCGATTTTCGAAATTCAATTCACTCTGTAAATATTGCCACGACGGTTGCTTGATGGACAACGATTCTTAACTTTTCTATCAAGTTCATCCTATACTAGTTCCATAGGAGGGAGATCTGGCGATTGATGACCATTCCATATATTTGTTTTTGTTTTTGCTCTAGGGACACTTGACATAATTTCGATAAATGTTTGGAGTCAGTTATCTTGCTAGAAAACAAAACTTCGCCCAATGAGATTAATTCCAGAAGAAATCGCATTTTCCTGGTGTATTTTTAGATAGCCTACTTTATTCAGTTTTCGGTCAATTTTAATCAAATGGGCGGGCCCGATGATAAACAGATGGACGGACGGACTGACGGGTGAGCAGCAGTCTTAGTTTTAGGTCCCGCTAGCTACTCTTTGGGTGCGGAATCGTAAATAAAGATGTCACACCCACGTGTAAAAGTAACTTTCGTAATATAATATTCAGTCCGTAAAAGCCATCTTATCTAACCGACTTGCAATTTTTTTTCAACTAGACGGTATTGGTGCATAGATTTGTCATCAACCATTAAATATCACAAAAGTTTATAATATTTAGAATATTCAATGTACATTTAATATATTTTTGTAGTCTTTTTTTCTTTGTATATCTGATTCTACTTAAGGCGTTAATTTTAGACCAAAAGTATTTGCTGGAACCAACTTTTTGGTTGAGTTGTAGGGAAGGGCTAGGTATTGCTGCAGAGCATCACGGGTCCCCTCGTTTCAATTGACAGTAATATATTTTGTGGCTATTTTGTATGGGATAAACATTCATCACAATCATTCGATGGTCATAATTCATTATACCTTCATCTGTTCCATTGTGGAATCTTCCTCTCGAGATCAGGATGGCTAAAAGTCTCACTATATTTAAAAGTAAAGTTTGCAAGCATCTGTTCAAAGAAACTAAAACAGAACTTGATTATCTAATTAGTTAGAAGTACATGTGTAATACACGTATGTTCATAGGTATTTTATAGGTGCATATATATGGATATGTGTACATATGTATGTATGTAAATATATGTATATTAGTGTATCTTCCTCCTAGCCTTTTCCCAAGTTAGTTGGGGTCCGCTTCTAATCCTTCTGAATTTCAGTTTTTACGCACAGCGAATGGCATGCGACCTCCGCAACCAAAAGGGATAAACTAAATTCGAAGGATTAGTTGTCAGGTTATTGAAGGCACTGGCATCCTATAACGACTGCTAAAGATGTTCTTGGCAACTGGGACCAACGTTTTACATGCCCATCCGACGCATGACGATCATCTTTCTTTTCAGGCAGTCGGGTGATCAGCCCGCATTGCCCTAACCCAAACAAGAAACAACAACACAAAGTCGTTGTCCCTCCGCGGGACTCAAACCCGCGATCTCCGGTTTGTAAAGCAAGCGCCCATAGCACTAGGCTATGGAGGCGGTTAAAAAATATGTATTTTAATGTATTGTTAATTTATATGTATATGGGAGTATTTATTTCTTTTTTTTTCTCTATTCGATATTTTTACATCTACTCAATATTCTTTAGCCCTCCTAAAGGTTGAGTAGAAGACACTGTTAGTGGCATTTAGTCCGCCGTTGTACTACTTTGTACAGTGGTTAAAAAAATTAATAATTATTTTTTAAGGCCATTATAGACACATGCAAGAATTAGGGTGAGCGAAGAATATCTAGAATATGCTTAAAAAAGCTCTTGTATGTACGTTTCATCGGACATTAGTGTACTGGCTGTTTATCCATATCTCCATGATCAAGGTACGTGTAATTACGGTGCCGAAACTGCGGGCTTTTACTCCGTACGCGCGTTTTATGACGTGGTTTGTTCGTTGCTGTCGTTCGTTTGCGTAACATGTCGACATGCGGTTGCTATACCACTTGCATGTTTACAAGGGCAACATCAATTTTTCCAATTACTGTTTTACATATTAAGCGGATAGAGAAAAAAAAAGCTGATAATAATAAAAAAGGATTTGATAAAAAAATTTTAAAGTAAATAAAATACGTTTTATTTAAAAACTGCAGAATTATGATCGGTCGATATTTAAGGGCGCAGCGAATGAATGATCTTCTAATGAATCATTTTTTTGTTGAAAAATTTAGTTTGAGTATATATATACATAAATATAATAATTAATATGCGATAAAAAAAACATTGCTTTTGGTGAAAAAGGGAATAGATACATATATTAAGTTCGTGTATAGATATACTTCAAATGTTTAAATGTTTTCTGAGTAATTAAAAAAAAGAAAAAATAAAATATTATATTCATGTTTCCGCCCGGGATCGAACCGGGGGCCTTGTGCGTG
>JAOCPS010026761.1:0-28391 GCA_025505425.1 Graphium colonna | reverse complement strand
GAAAAGGAAAAATAATTTGGTTTTTTTATTTGGACCCTTTGCCCCCCATTCCGCGAATATAAAAACGCTCCCTCGTAACTTCGTCCTAAAGAGGTCTGGTCTATGGTTTTAGCCCACCTTAATGTAGATTTTGTCAAAAATGATGACACCCTTTGAAGTGTCAGATAGATCTTTTCGGAATAATTTTCTTTTTTCTTTTGATCCTAGATTGTTTTCCCACTCTGAGCTCCTCCCCCCCTCCCTTCTTTACACAATAAATTCATGGGAATGGATTGCCTAGCTATAAGGTTACAGCATTGCAAATTAACAGACTAATTTTGCATTTAAAATATTTTTAGAATGATAATGGTGGTATAAAAACGTAACACGATATCAATAATATCAATAGAAATCATCAATAATAATTGGATATAAATACCAAATTTTGCTCCATAAATTCATCTATTCTAATCGCATATGGAAGATCTAACTGTATCTAAGATTATATGAAACTGTGCCGATTGGTATTCCAAACAGTCTGGAATTCCCCAAGGCGCGTTCCTCGAACCCACAATGTATCTAAAGAAACGAGATTCGCGATGTAAAAAAAAATCGTTATCCCGCACAGCGCGACCTCACACGCCACGACCTATTCTTGTCTTTATTTAGCGTATGATCTCATCGCGTCGTCCGTCTGTTCGGTGCCGGGTCGGGCGTTTCGGCCGATTCGAGATGGATGGCGATTGTCGTGAGAGGCGCGGGCTTGCTTCTTGGAGTTGTGTGACTGAAATTCTCAAATTATATCGAAAATGTAAAACTTTGAAAATCTTTTTACGACATTTAAGCTAATGAAGGAGTATGAGATTTGGCGCTATTTGAGCTGTAATATATAGGGAAGGAGCACAAATGCTAATCATTATATATGTTTTAGAAAAAGTGTTAAATTGATTATATCAGATAAATCTTTAATGCATAACTAAACATACATTGTTGCTTATAGCACTAACACGAACGTTTGTTTCATTTGACCACTAAACGACGAAATATTATCGATTCAGACGTTTGTTTGGACAGAAGCACTACAAAGTTACCGCCGTACTAAAACGTCGGGTTGGTTGTAGACACATTACTGGCTTCTGCGACTATTTTAGATACAAAATTTACCAATTTAAAAGTAGAAAGTAGTCTAGTAAGGACAGATGAAAACAGGATTTATTACTATGATATTAAGTTTTGTTTTAAAATTATCCATAATATAAAGTAAGAATGTCAAAAGACAATGCCCAAAGGCGGTACCAAAATGTCTCATGCATCAAGATCAAATTATATACTAAAAATTTTCATATTTTTTTACGACATTATGCTTAATTTTTGAACAGGGAATTTGATTTATAGCAGTATGAAATTTGCTTTACATACATGACGTTTACGCAATCGGTCATACAGATGTAGAATGCAATATAAACAGTTTCCTACAAATCGATTTTTAGATTTTATCAAACATCTCCGACAGCCGGTTTTTCTGTACGAAAAGAATAATAAGTCTGATCTCTAAAAAAAGTTTGGACTTCATTCAAGTTAGCACGGTATGCTATATAAAAATAAGCACTGTCTTTTATAAATTAACACAAGAAGTAAGACAGTAATTTTGACTGAAATCAAACAAAAAAGGTTAAATATAAGATAATCGTTGAAATGCTCCTAAGAAAAGGGATAAGACAAGATTTTTATAGGACTTCAAAAAAGAAGGAAGTTCTCTGTTTCAATCTTTTTACATGTGTTCGGGTATACCTCAGTGATTTATGAGTTGATTTTAATAATTGTTTTCCTACCCTAAAAGACATACTTACGGTATTTTATTGGTCCCATGAAATGTTCAGGAAAATCGGTTAAGTGGTTTGTTTTGTTAAATCAATGTAACAGAAAAGTTATGTCATGAAAGACGTTTGAAGTGGGATTTTGTATTTTTGTGTAATAATAATCCTGTTAAGCACATTTTAGAATATAAGTGGGGCTGAATGTTGTTTTATTTCAAAGCCTTTGTTGCATTTAATTATTAATAACAGATAAATCGTGACTCAGTTGAAGACGACACAAGTTGTGTTCGAGGTCGATAGCTAATAACTCGTTAATATGAACGGACGGACGGACAGACTCATCTCGACGGCTTTTCAGGCCGTTTACGATTCGTATGTGCGATGTATCGCAAGTGTGACCTTTATGGCGCCACGTGACCTTTATTTATGTAATTAAAATTGAATATTAAAAACATTTGATACAATAAGATAGTGGACTTAACAGAATCAGCTGTACCAACAACGATAACCCTCTTGTATTCTTAATGGAAAAAAATAAGTTTTTTTTATTAATACACACTACGTGATAGTGTCGTGTCCTAGCCTAGGACTCACAAGCGTACCAGTCCTAGCGTGATGTTATGCAGCCTAAAACCTTTCTGAATAAATGGGCTATCCAACACTAGAACTGGGTCGAATTGAAAAAAGAATTTTTCAATTTGAACCAGTAGTACCTGAGATTAGCGCGTTCAATCAAACAAACGAACAAACTCGTTAGCGTTATAATATTACTCGAAGACTAAAGAGAATATTATTATAATATTCTCTTTAGTTAATTTAACTGCTAAGTAATCGCTAAGTATTTGAATCACGTCGCTATCTAAATGTTAGTGCAATATTATCCAACTGCATAATTATTTGGTTTATTTTACCTGTGCCACTCATTAACTCGTATATAAAGAATAAATATAATATTAAAAGCAAATATTAATTGACCACTGAGTAAACTTAATCGAAAGTTGAGTAATTATTTACGACAACCATGGGCATCTTAGCGGACACGGCGCACGCGGCCGTGTTTTCGGGTCAACGAACTAAATCAGCTGGCCATTTGTACGCTGGCAACATCGTATCCACGCTTTATCTATATATTTGTAAATTCGGTCTAAAACTATGCCTAATTTTATTACATAAATATGATGACAATCAAGTACCCAGTGCTCTCCTTTAATATCATTGGTGAAATCATCCTGTATGTACAGGTCATTGGTGAGTCATTTTTGTATATGAACAATAAAAAAAAAAAAAATATTAATTTACTATTGTATAAACTTAATTGAAACATTAATAAAAATTACGCAAAGCAAGTTCCTCCTAGCGAACATGGCGCGGTAGGAGGTAAGACGGAAGTAATGGGCACTCTCCTTTAATACCGTTAGTAACTCAAAAATCATTCTATATATAGTAACGGCCTTTTTTTTTATTTATCCCGCTGCTGAGCTAAGACCTTCTATAGCGTGGGTAAAAGACATAGTTCAAGATGCGACCCAAACGTCAAAACTCCCCTTTAAGCATTACCTTAGATTTCTCCTTTTATAAGTTTATAATAACATTTATTTTACTAATTTACCCTTTATTTTATATATTTTTTAAAATCTAAATACATATGACTGGTAATAAACCCTACTTATGCTAAATATTGATAGGATGTTATCGAATGGTACCCTCGGGATGGGAAAAGAAAAAAAGAGAGGCAAAAAACAAGATGGGAGGACGATATTAGAAAGGTAGCTAGAACAACATGGCAAAGGGAAGCCACAAATAGAGATAGATGGAAAAGCCTAGGGGAGGCCTATGATGCCAAACGGCAAACTGATAATAATGTTACCGATGTCGAAGACAATTACGGATAAATTAAACAGTAGTCTTATTTATATTACATAATTCTATATTATTTAATGATTAAAGTTACATGAAAATTTATGGTATTAAAATAAGGAAATCTATGAGAACATTTATTGTATTAATATAAGAATAAAATGTAATTATTAAAAGTGCATGAAATTTGCTGTATAAAAATAAGTATAAAATATATTGTAATATATTGAAAAATAATATAATACAAGAGAGGAAAGAAATAGAAAATTACTGTAATGAAATTCAATGTATTATTATCAGTAAAAAAGGCTATTTTGATTTTTTGATTTTAAAACATAATCTAAAGTTATAAAAAAAGCTAACGTCATTAATCTTCATACTAGCGGAGACGGCGTGACGGTATGAAACGCAAGATACACCATCATCTCATTTACAGTACATGTGATGACGGTGTAGATAGGGTATAATAAATAATTAAATAGTAATTAAGAATACAAATTAAAAGTATATACGTTTGTAAGTTATTGGTAACAATGGACTCTAAAGAATCCGAGTGGTATACTATCTAATCTAGTGGATACATATATTGATGATTTTAAAGCAAATCTACACAATTAAAAAGTCAAAATATAAATATGATCTAAGTATAACGCTATAAATAGCGTTATAAATCTTACTATAATTCTATAAATAAAAGAATATAGTGGTGAGAAAGATTTCAATTTACTTGTCCATATTAATTGCTAAGCTCTTGATACTTTAGGTAACCAGCTAAGTAGAATTGGTTTAGGACATTTATATGAAACTGCATAAATAAGTATTATAGTCTATAAAAAGTTAAAAGTCAGACAAAGAACATTTGTATTTATTTAAATAAAGTAAAATTCACATTATATATTTTTCACTTTTCTAATTGAACAATATAAATGAAATAACAGTTTAACTAACTTAATTCCATACGCCCTTCCTCGAAATAGGAATATACTCCTAACCCCGTTTCCAATAATTCGTTCTATTTGAATCCCAAGGCTGCCAACGTTCAAGATACTCATCAAATGTTGTGGGTATGCACGGGCAACGGTTTCACTTAATATCTGATATGCCATCTGTTCGCTTGTCAACCTTTTTTCATAATAATTAAAAGGTAAAAGGAGTTTTTTGGCCAATAAGGGGAGATAAACAAATAATAATCTAGATACCCCACTGTTAAGTGCTCGCTTCTTAAATTATTGTGGTATAATAGCAAGGCTACCGCAAGCCGATAACCACGATGTAAAGCAATTGTTATACCACACTGTAATCTGATTCCTAACTTCGACCTTTCAACAGGTTTATTTTTTTATTGTATTTATATTTATTCGCTATGCACCCTTTCGCTGCCAATTGTTCTTAATGTTTTAGTTTTTTTCACGATTTTGTTGAACCTACCATCTAAAAACTGTTAATTTTTGTCAGCTTTTCAATATTGCCATCACTGCTTATCCTAGTTAAATATTATTCGTCTAGGGCACGACATCTACCAAATAACTCCTCTACCGTACTCCTTACTCGTCGCCTTTTTTATGTTGAGCCCATTGATGAGAATAAAGTAACTTGGTACTACGTTATATTTAAACTAAATTATATTTAAACTGATAATTAAGTTAATCGTCCCAACGATCGCTTGAAGAGTTAAGTCGGTAACCCGAGAACTGCAGGGATAACCCGTCTCAAGGTCAGTGACGTGACGACCACAGGCATTGAGATATGTTGCCTATACGATTGATTTAGTCTTAAATAGTATAAGAATACTCGAAAAAATGTTATTATTAACGATAAAAAATTTAGATTTATTAAAAAGAAGTTTAGCGGCCATTTGGAAGAAAGTTAGCTTCAAAATAGCTTAGCGTCCTCAACAGAGTGTTACATAAAGCGCAAGTTCACCCACTAATGGAGTACCGTTCTTGTCTCTGGGCTGGGGCCATTCAACGTGAAGCCTCTAGAGTTGTTGATGATTAAGCACTTTCCGGGCTTGATAACTTGGCTCTGAGAAGGGACGTTGCATCTTTTTAAATTTAAATTCAAAATATCTTCCTTCACGCAGACGCTTACACGTTCTTATGAAACAAAAAAATATTACACTGGTATGATATTAATATTCTTAATAAAGCTACCGCCAGCTCGAAAGATTCTGCTAAGAAGAGCGGGCGAAAAACTCAGCAGTTGCTTTTGTAAAATAGTGTTAATTTACAATTATCTGTATTAAAATTATCTCGTATGATCTATGTAAGTATCAACAACATTAATCCCACGCATTTAAATCGGCAAAATATTCTGCGACGGTATAATAAGCCCTGAGCAAAAGTGTATTTTTAATTTTGTACTTAAATAGGGCTAATGTCAGATTTAATATCGAGTTATTAGTTATTATACATACGTACCTTGACCCATAAATTATTTATTCTTTAATAGAATCAGGCGTTACTTTGCGGAAGTCAATCAAATATTAACTTACTTTGCGGAAATTAACCAAATAATTAAAACAACCTGCAAGCAAATATGTGAGCGCACGCCTAAGCATGCGTAAAGCACCACCCTCCCTTCCCACACTGCTTGTGCGTGCGCTCTCATGCACGATCATGCAGACAAAACCACCACCATGCGATAATATTTGCAGTGCCATGCAGATTCCCACACCAGCAAGCAGTTTGTTCTCTCATACTCGACGCACGTTTCGCTCCAACACCGGAGCATCCTCAGGATGTTGCGTCTACGTACATGTAAGGAGGTTTTTTCGCGGAATATTACTAATAAAATGATCTAATAGAATTTTATTTATTCGTCTTATGTACACGAAAGCTTGGGGTAGTTAGATTGTCCTTATTTCTAATATTAAATTTTTGTCCATCACGATATTTAAATATAACCTTAATATTACGAAGCCACTGTAAATATATCAATTTCTTTAAAAAGATCTCGAAAGGAATTTCGGTCCTCAATGTTTTACATGATTAAATGAAAGATAAAATATGGGGGTTTCATTGAAGACCATAATGTAGGGTTATTCCTAAAAGCATCGTAGAATCCGAAGTATTAAGAAATTCGTTATTTAAGATGAGCCTTAAGTCAACTTTTTAACATTAAAAAGAGAAAATTGAATACATTTCGTTTTATTTGCATTTTAGACGATTTTGTTACTATTAAACTTCGTCATAAATCAGAAGTATCATCAGCAAATAGTGCAACATCACTCAACTCTTTCGCGTAAAAAGAGAACAATATTATAAACTAGAAATAGTAATTAACCCACAACCCTGTGGGACACCCTATTTAGGAGAGATCCAGAATAACTTAGATTATGTATAAGCACTTTCTAAATACTTCTACTGAGATAAGGCAATAAGATCACGAGCACGAATTTAATAATGATGAAGCTTAAGAAGTACGGTATTTTGTTCTACACAGTCAAATTCCCTTGAAAGGTCAAAGAAAACGCCGATGGCGTTTAACGATCTCTCCCACGGGTCATATATATATGTTTGAAAAGCGCGGTACCCGCATTGGATGTTGACTTACTTTTAGTAAATGCTGACTGTGAAAAATACTATTCGTGTCAAAATGCACTAAAGACTGGTTTATATTTGATTTTTCAAAAATTTTACTACGCGATGGCAAAATGAAAATAGGCCTATAGTTACTGTGATAGTATTTCTTGTCATTTTTGAACAGTAGTACTATCTTTCTCAATTTCATTTGGTCGGGAAAAGTTCCCGAATCTAAACATTTATTAAAATTCGAGCTAAATGTAACGCGATATACGGTATTATTATATAAAGTAACTTTTCGGATATATCCCATAAATCACCAGTATTTTTCTGATTAATAGTATTAAATACTTTTATTACATCGTTGGCAGAAACAGAAAAGCTTGCTTGCAAGAGAATAAATTATTTTTAGTATGTTAAAAGCTTTAGTAATATAATCATGATCTTGATGGGATTTCGGAAAAATAATTCTCAAAGCAGTTAGCTACTAAATTTTCTTAAGTTATTGGCATATGACATTATTACCAATTTCACAGGCTCACTAGATAATTTACATTTCCCAGATATATATATACGTGTAAAGGCGTCCTATGTAGCTTTTATTTATTATCCTAGTTTAAGATTTTATTTCTAACATATATATAGACTAAGCTTCAGGCTTAGTCTGTCTGAAGCTTAGTCTATAGTTATTAGAAATAAAATCATCCAAGTCTTTTTGAATAATTTGAAACAATGTTTCACCCGATTTTGGAACCCTGATTTGTGATTCCACTTCATCTTATTTTATAATTCATAAAGAGTGTCTCTATTGTGGCCCAATCACTGAATTTAAGTTTTGGTTAATTAACAAAAGTTAGCAAATTAAAATATTCTTACATACAGCTAAAAGAAAATTTAAAATATTGCTATAGTATTATTTGAATTTTTAATTTCTATGTCGCTAGATAAATTGCACTGAACTATTTTATCTTTAAACATCTTTGTCAGTAACCGGTCTATACTGGATATTTTTCCCTATACTCTCATTGCGACAGCATACATTGTCTAAGATAATGTGGAAGACCAATTAATAACACGGACTGGCCCACAGAAAATACAGTTTATATAATAAGTTAATTATTATTTTATGAGTCAACTGATTTTGAATACTCTATCGTATTTACCACAGGGAGGATTCCGAGAAATTGCTCAAATTAATACCAGCTGCTGAGTTTGCTCATCGTACAACGCAACAAACCATCCAACACATTGTAAAAAACAATTTATTTTTTAATCAAAATAACCGAAAATGTGTTTTGTTCCTTTAATTTTTTATGCATTTGAAGTGCACAACAACACAGGCCAGCTGGCTTAACTAACGACCCAAGCTATGATTTACTATTATATTTGACCATCGTTGTTTGGATTAATTACAGAACTGTTAGTCAACTGTCGCCAACGGCAGCTTTGCAGCAATCCATAACTTACTCTGTACTGAAGACTGCGTATTTGCAATCGAGCTAGAACACGGTTATTCTTAAGGGAAGACTATAAATTACCGGCTATGTGCTATTTGTCTAATCATTCTTCCTTTTATATTAAGCATTGAGTTAGCCCGATTTCTCAGGTTGTCCGAGTGCCATAAATACCCTCATGTACACGTAAAGTATACACAAAACATAAAACCAAATTATACCGCACAAATTTACACAAATATTAGAGAGAAAGGCGTGACACATATCGTGGAAACCTGTATGAATTGTTATACGGCGCCGTGATTTGCTTGGTAAGATTTTTGTGGCTTAGGTTGACATACGAGTAAAGCACACAGAATTGGTACTTTTGATTTATTTCATCTGTAATAGGAGTAACAACTAAGCCGCCATACTACAGACGTCGAGATTCCTATAGCGATTTTCCGAATGAAATGGTATTGTTTTAAGCAAAGAGAATGTGGGCGGTTCTAAATGAATCTGCTCTTTTCTTTAGGAAAATAAAAATATAGGAGATTAAAGTAGAAGAGTAAAGGATTGAAGAAGTGAAAATAATAAAGATAAATATGTATTAAAAATATTCTCAAATATTACCTAAAATTTACTAGTTAAGAATGACATTCAATTAGAATCCTTTTCATGTCACCTAAAAAAATACAAATTATTATTTTGTACATCCAAATACAAATATAACATTTATTCGTGTTATTTGGCTTCGATTTTCAAAAAAAGCCACAGTACTTTGCAAAAACGTGTATTCGACTATAGAGTTGTCATGGCGGGCTGAGTGGGACGAGGATTTAAAACAAACCAACACATATTCTCTTTTAACCACATTTATAACCTTAAGGGCATTGGAATAAGAGCTACGAAAGACGTTAAGGCAAATTTGCCTTTGAACAATACCGAGTTCGTGACCGCAACAAAGAGCTTCCACCGATACTGTCTCCCGTCATGGGCTTTTCTTTTTCTTCGTAGTGTAGCTAAAGTTTTTGCTATTATCTTTTATACGCAAGCAAAGCACGATTGAAATTTCTCCTTATTACTTGAAAACTTACAAAACACTATCGAAGCTAATTCAGTAACTGTTTTACAAGGTTTATAAGTAAGTGAATCTAAACTTCTGATTGAATTTGGTTTAGGCGGTCAATTTACATGATATTAACTAGCTGAGTGAATACATTATAGCGTTGTAGCACATGCACAAGTATGTAGATACAGACGCACTGCCAATTCCCGATATAACTAATAACTGCCATTACCAGGAAACTATCAGGAACAAAACTGACTTCTTGTATGCTCTTCTAACACACTTTACTTTATACAATCAGCACTTATACAGAATATTCATTAATTATGCGACACTAAAAACAACAACACAAAATTACTCTCCACATGTTGCCACCCCACGCATTCCAGTTTGTAATTCTAGCTAGATTAGGCGAATTATTTCTTATTCTTATCTAAAATATTGTTTTTATATAACTATTATTTAACTAAGATTGTGATTTTTCATTTAATGAAATGATATAGCGAGGGATCTAATAAATGATTATACGGTACCGCATCGATACAATGGATTATCAATGGCTTTATCTCTTCCAAGTGAATAAATTTGTAACATCAATATGAATGTCGTACAAACCGTACGACACGTTTTAATCTAGAATACAAAAGACTTATCTTATATACGCTTTTAACCGACTTCAAAAAAAGGTTAGGTTCTGAATTTCGATGTTACTATACTTTTTGTTTGTTTGATATGTTCGCGCGTATCTCTGTCATTTGTGAACCGTCGGCTCGTTTGTCTTCCTTTCCATAAAAAAAATCATATCATTTGTAATTTTAGTCTAGATATGTTTAACACAGGCTTTAAAATTAAAATGGCAATTTGCTGGTCATATCTCTAGATTTGATAACATTCGGTGAACTATAAAAGTCACAAGTTGGGCCATTAGGAAAAAGGAGCGTCGGCAAACCAAAAAAACAATGGGCTGATGATATTGTCAAAAAAGCAGGGCAGAATTAAGGAAAGAGAAGGAGGAGGCCTTTACCCAAACTAGGTCGATATCACAGGAAGAAAACTTACTAAAGATAGTATCATTAGTTAGTAATGACACTAGATCAATAAGTTAATTGCGCTCACACGACTAACACATTTAAAATGTTAAATATTTTGATATGGAAATCAAAGGCTTATTTATTATTATGTTTATTTACAGTCTAGGTAAGCATTTTACAAAGCGGTTTTGGAGAAATTGGTTTTTGCTAATGTTGTGTTTTGGTTAATCGTACTGGCGATTAGATAGATACAGTGGTATCAAAATTCCTTAAAATATAAGACACATATTGAAAATATATAATTTTATTCTCTACTGATCAGAAAATCCAATTGCATCGTATTCATTATACAATTATTATGACCCATGCAAGACTCGTTTCGACACACCGACACACAACCAAAGAACTTAAAAAAAGAAAGATAATGTGCCCAAGAAGTCCAACAGGACCCAACATCCAGTTAATGAATCCAAACACACCATTCCAGCTCTGTGAGCACCACCGCAGCTATCTACCTGTTGGACCCGCAGTTATGAGTAGACAGTTGATTTGCGTATATTTCGATATTAAACTTTAATTTACATTTCATAGTTTGTAATAAATTAATCAAATCTTGGAAATATTTCTTGCAAATACCTTGAGGAAAAATATAGTACTAAATTCGATTTTAATAGCTAGCTCATATTTCTCAAGGTTGTCATTTAATTTACTGTATCTAATATCAGCAGAAGTATAAGATTGTAGTATATATTTTAGATAATATTATTTTTAATAATTGTGTACAACGGAGCAAGGTGTAAACCTCTGTAGAACCTATAGCTATATCATTACCTATTTTCTACACCATAGGTTTTCCATGTAATTGCTGTAATATTCGTTAGTTGTTGTGTATATAATTACATCGTTCGTTTTGTTAAATAATAACTTTATTTAACATCCTAATCGTTGGCAAAATTCCTTTAATTTAAAGCTATGCCTGAACACCACAACAAATGTAGATCATCATCAGTTCAGCCTCTTTTCCACTGCTTATAACCTTATATTTATTTCCACGTAGATGTAAAATAGTAAATCGATCAATAGTTTAAACATAATTATTTTTAACACAGACATTTTACCGCAGGAGAAGCACAAAATAATATCCGTGAATTGATAGGACGTAACATCTTTTCACAGCTTTTGCTACGCCCTTTATAAAGTCGGCATGAAGAAAGTATGCATGACTTTTAAGGATGCCGGGTGGCCATGTCTACCCTTTTCTAGTCCCATCCTTTTCCCCTTCAAATCCTTCATCCCGGCCCATCCTATCCAATAAACCTATTGTATCCAATTGACAACGCGACAATTACCCAAGTTGACAGCGTGTGTCTATAGGTGACGGTATCGCTTACCATCGGGGGAACCGTCTGCTCGTTTGTCTTCCATTATATAAAAAAGTACTTAGGAAAGTAAAGAAAAATTTAAAAGAATATTGTTGTCAACCCTCAGACAGCATTAAATCATATAACTCAATCACTCTCATCACGTACGATTTAGTGTCAATTAAAAAAGAAATCCATAGAACTGTTCCACAAAACATGTGCGCGAATTGTCCGCTTTTTTTGTTTACGTCACGCCCCAACACAGTCCCGGCGACTGTGTCACTCTGATCGTCTGGCGTGGTCTATGAATATGGTACAGTCACGTTCGATATATTTCACTGTGTGAGAAGTGAGAATATCACTTTGTACATAACAAAGTGATATTCTCACTTTGTATATATACACAGTGAAATATAGTGATATAATATAGTGGATATGGCAATAAATTTTACTTCGTATAAACAATACAATTTCAAGTGGGCATAAAAGTTTAATACAATAATTTATTCACAAAACACAATCTTTTTTTCACTTATAACAATTGGAACATATATTATATGATAGACATACTTATCGGTATAAACAACCACCATAGTCAACTTGTAAAATTAAACCGTTTTAAAATTTGTGCCTAATTTTTGTTACGATCTTAGCTTTATTAGATTCAAAACTTTGTTAGTAAGCATTTTGCGCCCGACTGTACATCCACTAGCAGACTTTTCATTATCCAATATGTTTATGCGGGACTTGCACGGCTGGCCCTTTTGTGTCAATATGCATTGCGCGGGAAGGAAGCACATGTTGTTTTTAAACAAACCTATTCATATTATAGTGACAGATATGTGGAAAACAAACTAATATACTGATATTTTTTAAATTTAACGGGACCATTAATGAAGAATGCTCTATTATATAAAAGAAGAATTTTTAAAATCGATTCATAAACGGCGGAGATATGCGCGAAAAAAAAAGAAAAAACAAACATTCGAATAGAGAACCTTCCTCCTCTTTTGAAATCGGTTATAAACAGACCTTAACATTTACCGACTATTCTGAGATGCGCTATCTAAAAAGATTTAGTTTTTTGAAATTTTGTTTTACTTTCATTGGTAAATAGAATATATTTATGATGGTAGATTTATATGTCCATTATACTCTGAAATTTTACCAATGTTATCCCATTTAATTAAAAAATCTAACGCAACTTAAAAGCCCAATATTATCACTAACATTCGCAACAGACAGTCGTCTTTACGACAATAATCAAAGAAACAGCATATTAACGTTTTCACTGTTAAAATTTATGCCATTACTTACTTTAGTTCTCTATCTTTCTCAGGTGGTGATTATATGAGCGAGCAAGATGGAAAATCAAGGTGCAAACTTACTCCGCAAGCGCCCCTCCACTCCAGTCGTAGAGTGACTCTTGCGTAGAGTCAACGACTGTGTAACGTTTTGTTACGACGCACAAAGTCTTAAAGTTATTTAATTGTGCCAACTTTAATAGAGTTGTGATATATTTTAAATACAAGAGCTTTCAATACTGATGAATAGTCATTTTGGAGTGAAAAGTGGAGTGAAGTGCTCTTTGGATTACCAATTTCGTGAAAACGATTGTTATTGGAGGTTAGTACTGCTATAACTGTACTATTAAGTATAATTGTCATCGTTTCTGTGTTTATTCAAAATTAATTAGTATTTAACCTACCAAATGTGATCGATTGTGTAATAGTTAGTTAATGTAGCACTTTGTATTGATATTTAATATAAAGAATTTACTGCATTATTTTTAGTAGCGATTACAACGTTGATGCTATAGCTTTACGGCTTGATTTATCACGGTTTATTTTTTAATTTCATCACGCGACGCTTCGAACCCTTTACAGCGTTCATGGTCACGGATAGGACAGTCCTAAGTGCTAAATTGCGATAGAATCCGTATTTTTTTTTAAATTTAAAAATGTCTAATATTCGTCTTAGAAATAATCTTGAGGCTTTAGCATAAAAATTGCGGAGTTGTTAATGAGAGAACGCTTCAGTATTTTATTTTAATTTTAAATCTTACATAGTTTCTAATACAAAATACAGAAAACAAATGAATAAATATACTGACAATGTTGTATGTATTTTTAAATACTTTTCTTAATGTTAATATAAACAAAGTTAAGAACATCAGAAAGCTATGGCAAAACTTTTTCACGTATCTATATTATCGACGGAAGACACGAATAAATTTTATTATAAAATCTAAAATGACAAGATTCGATTCAACATATTAACACAAAAATGCTATAATACTATATTTCTAAACTATTCTAAATATTAGTTATTTATTGCTTGGGGCTAGGACTCATGTAAAATTACAAGTTACACATTCATAGAGATGGACATACAATCTATCTAATGCTTTTTGTAATTTTCACATGAAAAACGTTCTTAACACTTGGGGAAAAAGTATTTTCGCATTATATAATGAATTAACTTGTAATAAAATATTTTTGGATATACTATTTGTATGTAGCTAGTTTAAGTATCATTCTTCTTCTTTTTCGGGTGCCTCTTCGAGTAGCAAAGGTTGGCAGTCAGTTATTTGGTAAGTGTCTCTGTCTCTCGCCAGCTACACAGTCGGGCGGCACTCGTAATTCCCGTCATTTTGCTCATCGTAATAAACTGCAAGAGCTTGTATTTCTCGTGTCTTAGTACGTGGCCAAATATGCAACTTTACTTTTCTGATAGTTTACCAAAGTTTGCGGTGACTTCTGATTCGATGCAGGACTTCTTCGTTCATTACCGTTTGGGTGGACCCAGCTGATCCCCAACATGCGTCTGTAAGCCAACATAGATTTTAGGGGTAGCCGTTTGCGTAATGCAATATTCAGGTTACGTTTTGCTTACTTTCTTCATTCTATAAAAAGCAACTTCTATCTAGTATTTAATCTCTGTATAGCTATCCCATTCTTTAATTAGCCTAGTGCCGCGATATTTATATTTTTTGCACCTCGTCAATTTTAAATTTGGGTTGTGAGACACTACCATAACCTTTTGGTGTTAAAAGCTAGTCCGTCATCATGACATATCTGGAAATCTGCTTGGGTGGATGCAATAAGAACTTTGTCATCCGCATATTTCAAGTTGTTAATATTGTAACCTTTGATTTTAACGCCACAGTTCAGGTCTTCTAATGCTTGTGCCATGATTAACTTAAAATGAAATAGGCTGAAAGACATAACACAACCCAAGGTATCATTAAAAGATTAAATTTTAAAGAACATAGTTCCAAATTCAAATCAGGAAAATGTGTGAATTTCATTTATTTTTCTTAGTTTTGAGATGAGAAAATCTAATAAAGAAATTATATACATATACACGCAAGTCCCAAAAAATATTGCGAAGTTTATGAATATAGTGCAGTTCCTGTGAGAGTAGCACAAATTTGGTGTTGTGAGTTTACAATCAGGAAACTTAGTTGTAATATCTTTGACATATCGCTCTACTCGCCCTGGATAAAAAAAAACTGAATACACAAAAAACTACATGTATATTTGGTGCCTCACGAGCTCACTGAAAGAAACCTATTAAACCGTATACTCATTTGTAATTCTTTATTATGACGTCATTTAATTAAACCATTTTTGAATAAGCTGATAACTGGTGATGAAAATTGGATCACGTTTGACAAGAAACGTCGTGGCGAATTTTCTAATTTATTGTTTAATTCTATATAATTATTTATATTTTCCAATGATTTTCCAAAGACTCCTAAGTCCCTTTACCTTGGTCGTTACTTAACAAAAGGTATATATTTAAAAATACTTACTAGAATTAAAATAAAATTAACAGCAATTGAAAAAGAAAAAAATAAAACTAGGATGAATGGGCATTATAAAATTAACACAATATTGTTTTTTAAATCAATTCAAAAATAAAATGTTTTTATTTAATTTTAATTATAATTATATATTAATTTAAATCACTAATTCTGCAGTCGCTGATGAGCCAGTCCTTACAGATATATAAGACTATATTTACTCAGAAACAATTGCGATTTATGACGTTCCTTTTGAGTTTTCCATCGGTTGACATTCGGCAAAGTCCTTCAGTAGCGATGAGAAAAAAATTGAAGAAAGGCTGCGCTCACTATCCAACGTTGGTGAAAATGTTTCTTAACAGCTATGTTTCGATATTAAACAAGGATTTAAACTTCTTGAATTTGTGGTCATTTGTTTAGTTGTAAACATCAAAGAAACCTTGTGCCTCCCATCATCGAATTGTTTTGCTTTTATTCTTCTTCAGGCTGTTTCTATAATAATTCGTTCATCTAGGCACTGTTCGATAAGCGGTTTTGTAATCCTTTTAGCACTAGTTCGTCACTGTTTATCGAAAAATCTTTATATCACTGAAAGTTTATTGGAAATCTCTAATTCTTGCTATTGGCAGCAAAATATGCGGATAACTACGTTGACAGTGTCAAAGCTTTCGGATCTTTATAAATATAGAAACACTTGTATAATTACTTAAACAATAAATGATTTAAATAAAGAAAGGAAAATAAAATCCCTTCAAACATTTACAGCAAGTGGCACAACCAAAAATATAAAACATTTGATCAGCGTATGCCTTAACGGATAGCGTTGCTTAACGATCTTTTTTATTCATAACCACATGTTTAAATCTTTTAACCGACTTCAAATCAGGATTCTCAGTTTGGTTACTTTTTTGTGTGTGTTACCTGAATGTCATGATCCGTAATAGGTAGTCTATAGAAATTTTAACAGAATGTGTATTTCTGTAGATGGTGTAACATTGAAAAATAAAACGTAACAAAATTAAAAAGAAAGATCCTTAATATAGAAACTTTTACATTTGTAAGAAACCCGTTATATGCAATGGTGTATTATATTTGACCCGTTTTGTAATTTTTGTGTTTTTAATTTGCTTAATCGAAAGACATATAAAAACCCTTTTATATATTTTTTTTTTATTTAAATATTTCTCAGTTAATATTCATTTTAAATTTTCATGTAACCCGACAAATACACATTTTAAATAATAAAAAAATTTATATTCTTTTGCACTTATAAACTCAAACATTAAATTTTATTGAAATTACATAACGATGCTAAAGGTCTAAACGGCGCCGTCTTAAATGATTTTTGCTATTCAATACAAATAAAAATATCGCGTAAACTATCAAACAGAATACCGAATAATATTTAAAGCGTTGGAAATTGAATACTACGTAGAAAAATTATTAGAATTCTTGAATTTTTTTTACCAATACGAAATTATTGACCAAATTATCGCAAGAGATTTGATAACTAGTTATTAAAAAATATCGTATTTAGCATATATTTAAAATTATTCAGAATATTTTCCTAATTGCAAGTCGGGAAATGATGAAATCTGTTCACATAATTTATATCCTTTAGCTATGTATTATCTTTATTTAACATTATGCACAACAGTAGTAGTAACAACGTCCCACTACCTCGCGAAATTAGGATGGCAAAAAGTCTTGCGGTATTTAATAAAAAGACTTCGTGAGTATTTCCCAAAAATGTGTAAGTAGATTTTAAATATCCTTAAATGTATTTAATAGTTTTTACATACATATACTAATATGTATGTATATTAATATACATTATGTTATTTACGTATAATTTCAAAAAATAATTCCAATACACAAAAAAGTTGATTACGAATTATTAGTAGAACAATATTTTCGGTCTGAAATTCAGATTCCAGTTAATCATCGACTTACTAAGAGCAAAACAAATAAAAAATTGTCAATTCCCGAACACATGAATATTTATGGTAAACGTTTATCACAATATTTAATCCCGATAATCGTAAATAATTTACCTCCAGATATTAAAAATAGTATAAACTATTAAAAAATAAATAGTATACCAAGTTATTTTATGAAATTCTAAATGTAATAAAATATTAACTTTTACGTGCACCCGTACGTGACGGTATGAGCGGACTCGCAAGTTGCAGTGGAAAAAAAATCATATCGTAACTACTGCTAAATTGAATAGCGTGGAACCCAAAGTGTCTAGACAAACCTGTAATGGGTTTAGAGATACTTTAGTTATGATTGTTTATTTTATTGTGTTTAAAATAAATAAATTAGCAAAAAAAACTGTACAACACTAACGAAGACTGGTAAACAATGCCATTGGCATTAAGTCCGCTATTGTAAAATTACGTGCACAAAGTATATATAAATAAATAATAACTATTGCATACAAAGCATCTAAGGAAGTTGTGATAATAACAGAGTAGTTGCCGATGCGGTGTAAATTAGCATTTCTATTTCTTTGCCAACTATCTGCAAAAATTAAAATAGCTGATCGATTGCAAGAAGTTGTGACGAGTTAATTAAAGCCCAAGAAAAACCCTCGTATCTACCCTCCAATCATCACATAAAAACGCCAGACAAGCAACACTGCTATATGATAAAAATTAAACCTGCTATCGCCGAATGCACGATCGTGATCGATTCTCAGAATGTGATTCATGTGCCGACGAGTTAGGTTCAATGACCGCATACCTGATTTTTTGTCTGTCTGTGCGTCGGCATGTCACCAAAATTCATCGTCACCTGACATATAAGTAACCATCTTAAATGCTACCACCGCTCAGACGACATTTTTATTCATATGTTATCGTCCATAAGGTGACTTTTAATTTTTTTAGGCAAAAAAGCAAGTGTAGTTCACCTGGTACTCAGTGAGGAACATGAATGATCTGTATCCAAAATAAACTACTTAGGTAATTTTGGTAACAAATGTAGGTAACTTCGTACTTCATCAATGCAGATAGCACCAAAACCTTTTTCTCACTTTACACATTTAAAAGTTAATAATACTGGTGAACAATAAAAAAAATACAGTCCTTCTAGCTAAATATCAGCTTCGGAGGCTAATAGAACTTCAATGTATGACCAACGTAAGTGAAATATCTGCTGATTTTCCCTTAAACTTATATCCGACACGATCGACGAATCAACGCAATCAACAACTCACAGGATTAGTTTCTCACTGGGAAGGCCAAAACCTCAAACAAAACAACAAATAAAGTCCCTCTAGTTATTAAACAGGCGATTTTTGATTTATAAAGGATGTCAATTGTAATTGAGAGACTTTAAGCTGATAAATATAGATATAGATTAAACAAATATAAAAAGTTATTCAATGATTATAATAAAAAGTACAAATATATTTGTTATTAGTAACAGTAATATAATTTCAAATTTCACAATCTATTCAATTAACATAACTCTTACTTCTTATAGTAATATATCTTTGCTTAATTTTAAAGTTATAGTTAAACTTTATAAAGTATAAAGCAAAAAAAAAACAAGTGTCAAACCTTTTTTATTTTTCTTAATAAACACATTATACGTCTGATATAAACCAGTTTTAATTATTATTATGGCAGGATTTCTAATAAAATGGTATAAATAAATTAAGTTATAAAGTTCAAGTGGCATTAGGCTCTCACCTTCTTTTATCGTGTCACATAAAATATAAACCTGTATTATTTTTATCATCGTTTAAAAACTACAAGCCCCTTAGGATTTAAGTAATGGTACTTTTATCAACTAGCGCTAAGATAAACTTTGCAGTTTGATCTTTTAACGACGTAACTTTACATTTTTAAAAGACGCTTTTAATTGGTTTTGGTTATTTAACGAGATAATTTAATTTTATGTGAATTCGATAGTATTTAATATATAATTTTATAAGGATTCAACAATATTAATATTCAAATGAAAATTAATTTGTGGTCAAAATTGGTTTAAGACATCTTAGTTAAAAATGTGAGCTTATAAGAATTATGTGCTATTCTACTAGTATATGATTTAAAAGATTTGCCGCATGTTAAATTTGAAAAGCGAATATGTTAATACACGAAGTCAATGAATCAACGTATTTCGTTGAGGAGACCAATTCACTGCACCTATCATTTTACTATCTGGAAAAGACTACGGCCTCTCATCAACGACAACGACAACCAAAGTAACCTAAAGTAAACATTGGCATAAAAATAACTATGAATATCAAGAAAGCAAGCAAAAACATTTTGTTTATAAAAATTTGCAGATTCTTTCAAGTTTTACTAGTATTTTTGAAACATTCGTTAGTGCTAAAATATTGTTCATAACAATGGTTAAATGGCGAGATTCGAACCCTCAATTACAAAACATTATTGCATGTGGTAACTTACTTGAAATAAGGTTCATTGGTCAAAATTCGCGTCATAGTAAGGGAAACTAATCCATCATTCCTACGACGGAGTCATCACCATATTAGGTCCCATAACTACAGCTGCATACTTTTGAATGCCTTTAACGAGAACAATCATAATAGTGACCATCAGTACTATATAAAATTCCAGAACAACTCAGAAAATCTATTTCTTAATATATTTTATTAGTAAGTTATTTAAATTATTAAAAATAAATTCAAAGCAAAGCACTGTAGTTTCACTCCCGCTATTTATTTTTTTAATTTTACTGCAAAAAAAATTTTCTCATTTCACCTTGTTACGCGAAGTCACACATGGATCCATACGGGAAATTTTATTTTATTGAGAGATATATCGTTTACACATCAGTTAGGGGCATTTGGTCGGTATAGAAAATATCATTTTGAATGTCATGTAACATGAGCCCAAATAAAGATATTATTTTTATACCAGATTTTTGCTATCAACCACAAAGACGTGGTGACACTAGCAAGACTGAGAAATGACAATAAATCCGTTACGGTGTGCATGTTTTTGCAAAAATTTCTTAGACATCTTATGGCTAGCGCGGACGGATGGGCATCTTGAAGTCTCCAAGTAAACTAGTGTACATTGATTCTTTGGGAACATCTGCCCTTAACTGCCGACTGTTTCGACACATAGTTAGATGAGTTCCTCACAGATTATTTTATTTATTTATTCACCTAGTTATATTAATAAAGAAAACACTATCACAAGCATAATAATAATAATAAAGAAAGTTACAAAAGACAAGGTTAGCGTCGCCTCAATTATAGGTACAAACGTCAAACAATATATTAAATAGTGTTACAAATTTAAAGAGAAACATAATATGATAACATTGAAACATAAGCGTTGCAGAAAAATAGATTGATTATTTATATAGATTAATTACCAATACCAATTTAATTACCAAACCTCTTCGTAATCCTTATGCAAACCAGATAATTTTTTTGTCAAAACATCGTTTTCTCATAGTTTTCGCACACGATATCACAAGGCCGTGGCATTCATGTGCACAACATTCGATACCCCAGATCAAATTCACGTTACACATGCTCCAACGCCGGTTTACCGATTGGACTCGGTATTAAATCGATAGTATCTTAGTTATTTTTGGAATACGTTTGTCCTACACGCTTCGGTTATTTCTACATATTTTTTTTATAAGAAAGAAAGTAAACGTATTTTTTTTATTATACTTTAAAAAATATTTGTTAACACATAAAACAAATAAGCAAACTCCTCCAGGAGCAGTTCCGATATCAGATTTACTAATAATTCAGTAAAAGTGCTCACACTTATTATACTACTACTTATAAAAATGTAATGAACCACATAGACTTCGAAACAGTGTTGAATGTTTCAAATTAATGTGTGTCCGTCTTCCACATTCGTTGCACAGTTAGTGAAATTCTGTTGCATTAGCATATTCTTATTTAGTATATATCGGTAGAGTAAGCAAAAAAATCAAGAAATTGCTCTACATTTTTGAGCAACAATAACCACGATATCGATATTGATAAATCATTCGTCACTTCAGGCGATGTATTGCGAGCCCTAGGCAAAATGAACGAAACAACAAAATGTCGACGTGGAAGACCACCCGCCACCTAGCTGACGACTGTCGAAAAAGACATGAAAGAAGGTCAAATTAACACGGACGCAGCACAAAACCGTGCCCCGTTGAAAAAAGGGACAAGGAAGGCCGACTTCAAGTAAATAGGATATGGTCAAGCAAGAAAAAGAAGATTCGTCACTTTAGACGGGCGGACGGATCTGGAAACGCAATGCTAATAATAGGAAATTCTTAATCGAAAACATGTTAATTTAGTCGTCCACTTGCTGTCCTTATTCCAACATCAATGTCATCATGTAAACAAAATCGTAATTAAAACTGGTCACATATTGACTCAATGAATTCATTCGAACAAGAATTAAACATTTTCTGTTTAAGACTTGTTAGATTTACACATTCAAATTTTCTAAAAATTACTCTGTATGTGTCTAATAATTAATTGAAACAAACATAAAATCTAAACATATTAATTGTATTAGATATTCGTACATATATTTTATTAATTAATCTGTACAAATAGATTTTTTGAATTACATACTTGTGTATTACGAACCTGTCAGAGATTTAAACAAAAAAAGTAATCGTTAATTAAGTAGATTTCACTATCCCTTTTAAAATTACACTTTAGGTGAGAAATTATAGTTCATTTGACATATAATATTTTTTCTTTTAAAAATATTAAAATAAAGGTATTACTTATATATTATTACTACAGAAGCTACAATTTAGTGACGGTCATAGGTATATAGTTCGTTAAATAAAAAGAATGGGAAATAAAGACAAATAACAAAGGGTTGTTATTGTAAGCGCTGTTGTTTGGTGATCATGTTACTTAACACCTGGTATTTCATTATTATCAAGGCCTCAACTTTTAAATTATTTATATTTTTATAGTAACTGAAGCAGCTGTCTTCCTACCAAATTCTTATAATAAACCCATTATAACTGTTCCAAAAAGAACAAAGAAATTAAAGCCTAATTCTCCAGCTGAAAAATTAAAACGGGGGCAATATATAATATAACATTTTATTATTTGTGAAATAAATTACTTGCTGTCACCAGTTATTTGCATACTGTTATTTGTGACTTTTATTGTACAATAGAATATAGAAGTTCACACGATTATTTTCACAAAAACATAACGTCTAACGCGTTGAAAGTGTAATTGGGAGAACATCTTTTTCCCGTTATTATCATTTAAAAACAAACCAGTAAACCGATTTTTACGTACAAAGGAATCTTTAAAACCAGTTCATGAATAGCGGAGGTACGCGGGAACATACTGTAAAATAGTAACATCTGATTTGAGAACCTTCTTCTCCGGTTATTTGTAATGACCTACTGCTCTCTACAAACGAAAAGACAACATTGGCCGCTTATTATTGGCGAGACATGTTATAACCAATATTATAAAGGGTAAAGTGAATTTATTTGCATACAGATTACAGAGCATACAGCGAGTATATTTTGCATATAATTTCACGGTGGCACTGGATAAGGTCCAGGATAGTTTATGACACAGTAAAAGTACTATTCCCGAGTAATAATAAAACATGTTATAGGCCGTATTTATGACGAAGTGAATAGTATACTGCCACATATACTCTATGGGTTTAATAATAACAATCTCGTGTTAAACGCAAGTAAAACGAAATATATTCAATTAACTCTAAGAGTTCAAAACATACAGACTTAAAATTTATATATTTTATTATAGTGCAATTATAACTCAATCTAATCCTAACAAATTTCATACCGTATCCAAAATAACACGTTTTATGCCGTTTTAAATTCAATGGTCGTATCCGTTACATTACTTCGTTTGAACAATAATTACTTCACGCTGAACTTTTAACACTTTGTTTGAAAATTTACAGAATTAATTTCTAGAGACCTTTTCCAACGTAGATATTTTGTATGTTTAACTGATTCCGCGTGTCTCAAACACAATATATACCTTTTTGAATCTGTTAAAATAAACTTTTCGTTTTCGTCGTTAAAGTTGTAACAGTCCTTAAATACAGTGTACATAAAACATATGTTACTTATAACGGTAACTCTAATAGTTAATCTATAATAATATGATAAAACTGAAGTGTTTGTTTGGTTTATTGAACGCGCTAATCTCAGGAACCAAAGGGAAACTAAACGAACAACAGTCTTGCATAAGAAAATGGCCATAAAAATAGATTGAAAACTTTTCATGCCGATCGACTATATTATAAGATATTGTAAATAAAAAGCACTTTCTGCGCATTTATTACAATTAACGAACAATTGACGTAATGGGTAGATATCTCTTATACAGTAACAACCGTAACTTTGGGCCTCGTTCACGATGTTAACACAAAATAAAAATGTATTCAGTTATAATTCGTTTTTATCTAAAATGTAATCATTTCTTTATAAGGTTTTCGTGACTCCATTGACAACCGTTTAGGGCTCCATTTGGCTTTTTACTGCAACACATTACTTACCACATTTTACTACGCGGTTAAAAAACATTTAACAAGTTTTTTACGTGAGTTGTTATAAGGAATCTCGAGAAAGAAAAAAAGAATTGATGTAATATTTCGTTAGACTTACAAAAGTAACAGTTACTGTCAAAGTCTATTTTAACGTTTATGTACGAGTATAAAAGAACAGAGATTTTATTACGAGATTATGATTTTATATATATATATATATATATATATATATATATAGTGTGTGTGTGTGTGTGTGTGTGTGTGTGTGTGTGCGCGCGCGCGTGTGTGTGTATAAACAACTAAAACGCAAGTGGGACTGGCAACTGTCAAAATTAAGTTCTTTTTATATGTCAAATTCAACATTAATATTTAATGCGACATAAGAATCTTAAAGTTGACGCGAATGCCATTACGTATCAGCAAAAGGTGCAGAACAGGTTCATAAAATTATGCCAATCAGTTGTTTAACTGCCACTTGTATGTAAACGATCACTGACTTACCTTACACGCATCAAAGTGGCATACCTCAAGAGATGGTTATATTTTTTTGCTTACAAAGAAATATTACGTTTATAAGCAAAATAGGTTCCTTATATATATTCAAAATATTTTTTTAAAAAAATTGATCATTATCACACAATTAAATTGTATTAGTCCTGCATTCGATATTATAAATAGTAGAACACTAACTGTATATAGTTTATTTACTTATTAACAACGCTATTATATCAAGATTTACAAACAAGAATCTGATTTGCAATAGTAAATACAGACACCGTGCTTAGTTCATGGTCACGGGTAGATAAAATGCGATAAATGCGTAAAATTGTTAAGTTAAAAAATATCTTATATTCGCGTAAGTCGCAGTAAACGTGCTTAGCGTTACGATTCATAGCCAAAATACTCTCGATAGGTAAAATCATTGACCGTAATAAATCTGTTTTTGATAATTTCAACTGGATTGTACCTGTGGCTTTACTCTTTAAAGTGTAATTCATTTTTTTAAATAATTATAAAAAAAAACATTGCTTTTTAATGTTTATAATGTTAGTTAGGATGCGTTGTTTGTAAAATAAAAACTTTTATATATATCTCTACAGGCTAGATTCATTTGAAAACCTACACCTAATAATAGAAAGCAAAGTGTGTCTTTTATTAAAAACATTTTATTAAAAAATGGATCCATACACCATAACTGTATTTATACTATATTCTCCGTGTCTTATATGACATAGTGCATATACCTTTTATATTTTTATAAAATTCTCGTGACATAATATATGACTTAGTTAACGAGTTCAAATAAAGACTGATAATAAATATATTAGAATCAATATCTTTGAAACACGATATTGAAAAAGCTGTACAAACAGATCAAAACTTTCTATTCGCTACGAGTGTTTTCTTACTGATGACTAAAGTTGGCAAATCTTTACAATTTTAAAATTTTTTATTGGTTTGATTCACTGATACGTTTAATAGTTTGGTTGCAGTGTATGTACTTTCCATGCGTCTGTTTTTACAAGAAAAGAGATTTAAAAAATAAAAATTGATCCTCCAAACCTACAAATCTGTAAGCATCCACAAACAAAACTCAAAGCTATCACAAAAACTTCGGGGCTTTAACGTGGTCCAATTATTAGCAATTGATTGTCATTAAAATCGCAAAAGTGAACAGGCTGGCACGATGATCATTTCCAAGAACAGATATTGTCGAGGACGTGTTATGGTCTAACGCCTTATGCAGTTGCCTCTTGTCCATCATCGATGGGACATTGCTTGCGAAATCCTGGTTGTTGAGTAGCAACTAGATTATTGCATCAAAGAAATAAAAGTTGTTTTGGTGCACTTTTTTTAGATTAATATTATATAATAAGTATGTCTGATAAATCCTGGATTATTTTGTACCATATTTAATATACAATGTAAAAAGTACGTTTCAGCGAAAGAAGACTGGTTCTACAAATTTCAAGATGACGTGGCTGTCACATTTACAATACATCATAATTATGTGCATAAAAGACAAAAGAAAATTTCAGAAAGCTTTTTGTTGATTGTATTATAATGGTACTGGGAAAAACATTAAAATATGTACAGACATGTCCGAGTATCGGTATCCATGAGCATAAATAACGCAGCATGCCCTTTTGACAGAACTTAATGAGTTTTAATAATTAGTTTCGCTGAAGTTAAAAGCATAAAGCACTAGGAATTTATTAATGAATTTAGATTCTTCTTCGTAATGATTCAAGAACAATATAATGTGTAGTATATTTAAAATAATATAGATATCAAACTTATATTTGATAAAAACCTACAAACAGTTATAAGAGTATTCGTAATTAAGATTTATTATGAAATTAGTTAAGTTCCAAAACGATCACATATATCAGATTTTATAGTTGCATTTTATGAAATATCAACGCCCGCATTATCTATTAACACCTCTTTTACCTTTGATAAATCTTTTACGACTAAAACTGTTCGAAACACTTCTTCAAAACTGAATGAGCTGGGCATTGCATTTGTTAATACCAATTGAAATTTGAAACGGAAGCCAAAGTTACATTATTAATTTTATAGTTTAATAATATTTTGCTTATTAAATACAGATACGATAATGTCATTATCATATACACAGAATTTAAGCAATTTGTCCGTATGGCGCTGTCGATCTCGTGTGGAACCCCGGGCCCATTAATCAAGCAAACCTACTGCGCAGCTACTTATGTTTTTTACCCTGTGTTTTAATGAATTCGAAAGTAGGTGCTATTGGGCCATTCATGCGACTAATACACGCATCAACTAAAATGAATATGGGGTAGTATTCATCTTCTCATATTACAATAATGTTAATTTCAATTGCTCTTTTTTGATTACTTCATGCTTATAAAGTTCATTAATCTTCATCTCATAGGTTTTGCAGCGTATTGACCCAATTTTAGAAATATGATATGAATTTATGTAATTAAAACGCAAACGCTCCTTAAGCCCCCTTAGAAAAGACAAACGTTATGACGCTTAAAAATAATCAGAAGTTCTATGATTAGATCCATTCATTTGTTACCAGAAATAAAAAAAATAAGAGAAATCGACATTAACATCATAACATTGTTTCCAAAGTCAAAATAACGGTGAAGATAAGTTTCGAAAATACGCTTTTGAGGTGTTTGAAGTCGGTTTTTGTAATTTATTCAGTTAAAATAATCTTGTAAAATTATTATATACATTTAATTGCTATTTAAATTACTCTCTCTCGCCGTGAGACCGACATGTGAGGTCAAATGTCGACCGAAATTATCCCCGTAGTCGTCTCTGCAAACGGCTTAATCCCAGTCAGCCTCTCATAACACCTGAAGTGGTTGGGACTTCGCGATGGTCAGCTTCTAGCTCAAATACAAAAAGTGGTGCTCCTCGGTACCACCCGCATCGTCCGCCCTTTTCTCCCCTTGCACCCTTACCCTCAGCTGTCTGGTCTCCCCTGCCGAGGGTTACCGTCTGCCTGAACTATATCTATTTATGTAAAGTTTATTTTAATGATAAAATAGTTTGAACAACCTGTTGCGTATGGTTTCACCACCACAATACTGTTTTCAGATTTTGTTAATAATTTATGGCTTTATTTTTTACATGAAACCATAACTTCTTTGTTAAATTCATTTGACCTAAGGTACTCCCTATCCCTCCCTAAAATAGACCCAGTCGTCTGTGAAAGACAAGCGGACGGTCGTACAAAATTTTTTAAAAAATTTATTCTTTGTTATTTAACATCGTATTACTTCCATTTACATTTACATATAAGTTCTAATTGTAACATGATAATTTTATTCATATGTGTACAGAAAGCAATGTGGGAAAAAGAAAATAGTATTGTAGCAAACTATGTAACACATGCCTACATGTAATTAAAATTCTGGGTCAAAATTTCCTTTGACTTAACGAAGATCTGTCAAATTGGATTACAAAAAAACATTAGTTATTTATTTTTTCCTGTTT
>JAOCPS010026440.1:0-17365 GCA_025505425.1 Graphium colonna | reverse complement strand
TATTCAATCCACAACAATTAAACCGAAGAACCGACTTTGAAAAGTCATATTTTTACTAGTCTATCAGAACTATATTTACACCATGTAACAAAACTTGTCTATAACTTTTCAATAGACCCATTAAGAATTATATTACCGACAGGAGAGTACACCTTAGGTACCAACATAATACCAACGTTAGCTAAGATCAACATAATGCTGAGCTGGAACCCTATGAATCCAGCATCGTTGTATATTTTTTTAATATTGGAATGTTTACGAGAAGTACAGATATTTTTTTAATGGGTCAGTTCACTGTTTTATTTTTTTGATCTAGCTTTTTTTATTTTTAATGATTCTCTTACATTGTTTTTCTTTCTTTGTTTACAATTTGTACCATTTTTATATTTATATTGTTATTGTTATTTGTTTTCTGTACTTTTCTTTGCTTGTATTTACTATGTATACTCATTTTTTGATGGTGGATTCATTAAATGAATTTATTAATATTATTATATTAAAAAACACAGATATTTATATTTAAAAAAATCGTCATTTAAAAATATCATAAAAAATCAACTTTCACTTTGGTTCACATTAGAAAACAAAAGTTTTCGTCGCAGTTTTCACAATATTTATGAGGTACACACCTGAGATGTAATAATACTGATGAAATGAGTTGATTAAAATTGGTCACACACAAGATTGTATTGCAACACTGCTCTCGAATATACATTAAACTCAAAAATTTATAGAACTCAGCCAAAACATACAAATGGCAAAATTTTAAGTAGTATCATAATCAGCACCCTATCAAAAATTGTACTAACAAATACAATGATGTGGTGGCAATGTCGCGAGTGCATTCAGAGGTCCTCAATGACCCTTTGGAGCGTAGGAGGCCCACTGCGCACAGTGTGGGGTCATTGAGACCCAGGAAGGGGTACAGGAAGCGACGTGTAATGAGCATGGTACAGCTTAACACGTGCACATTTCGGACCCTCGAGCATATAAATAGACCCTGCGGGGAACAGAAGTTTGCGCGCTTAATCGATCACGAAGGTAAACAAATGACTAGTGGATGCCCGCGACATCGTTTATGACTTTTGAAAATTTTAATCACCCTTATGTTATGTGCTTTATGTTTCAACTGCATATGTCGTATTCTATTTCCGATAGGAATAATGTTTTAAGAACTTTTCACAGAATTGAAAAACCAGTACATTTTGTTTCATTTTGATGAACAACTTACATCACTTCAGCTTCATTAGCATCTGACTAGTAGTTTCACTGTGTGTGTGTGTGTTAATAAAGTAGAAAGTTGTAATGCTAAATTTTACTACGATTCTGAAACTATTCGTTAATGAGTAATAAACATGCAAATATACATACTCGCAAACAAATACGTTTATTATATTAGAAGGAATGACTGCATTAGGCAGAAGTGAACAATGATGTGTCACTTCAGGGTCCACTGAACCTCCTTTGTTTCAAGTATTTACGAAATATGTTAAAGGGTTATTGTTCGATATATAAAAAGAAAGGTATAGTATTTTTCAATTTAATTAACGGGTGTACAAAAAATAGTGTCAATAATTATTACATTTTAGCTTACTGACACTATTACTTTTGGCTTTTTTATTCAATTTCGAATGCTAGAAAATTATAAAAGTTAGTTAGTTGTAATATTTCTCGTTGTAATTTCCATTAAACATAATCATAACGGATAAGACCAGATATAAATTTAAAAAAGGACTAAATGGCTATATATAATTGGAAACTACAATATAACGTTTATTTTTTTGAGTGTAGCAAAAAAAAGTTTACTTTATAGTTAACGTTCAATTCAAAGAATACTACTATCTAATACGACACTGGTAGAAAGTATAAATAATTATGATTTCACGTCAATACCGAACCTTATTTTATTAGTCAATTATGATACATGTGGTTATTATCTCTTATATTGCCATAAAACTTGTCGCACGTCGTTAAAAATTTTACGCATAACGACCCTATAGTATATATACAATTTACTGATATCCCACAGATCAAAGAGTGAGAGATTACAATAATATTAATGGGACTGTTGTACACTCTGTGTTGGCGTGATTGAGTAGATTTTTATAATTATTGATAATAATTATAAAAATCAAGCGATTATTTTCCTTCACCCGATCTATTAAAGTACAATTTCCATTGACTATAGGAGATTTTTTCGCAGTATGATATGGCTTTCTGGATGCTATTGAATTTGATAAATGCACACCAGTGTGAATGTGTTCATAATTTCGGCATTATAAAATGGTGTTTTATCGTGAAAATTAAACGCGTTTCACTTTGCGAAAACGAAAGTCATTTCGTTAAATTAAGAAATAAACGTTATATTGTAATGTGATTAAACACTTAGGTTTTATGACAGAACAAGATATTGTTAGTGAGCAATAATTATTGAAAAACGTTGATCATATTATATCATTCATTTCAAAACAGTTTTAATCAAAATGTTTATACGATCATTCGTATAAACATATCTTTTAATTTCGCGATAAAAAACTTGGCCCTAGATAAATACAAAGTTTTAATCGCAAAATTAAAGGATCTGAGAGTGAATATTTATCAAAGTTATATCTGAAATAGAAGTTCAAAATGGTTAAAAATTTAAAGATTTTATCGAAACGCTGGAAGTGTCATTAATGTAAGATTTTTTCATTATTAGAAAAAAAAAAACAAGAGTGCAATGTACATTGTTCCAATTTGTAATAGTCTCTGTCTTAATAATTTAACCGTTAGATGGAATACAAGAATACACCAGTGTCTTTCGTTATCGGTAATATTTTTCGATCATATCTTTTGCTCATCTACCCGATTCAAAAATTATCACTTCATTCACATGAACTATAAAAACTACCAATAAGTTATCGGAACATGAAAGGGCAACACTAAAGTCTATATATTTATTGCTCTAATGGGTCTATTAACAAATTAGATTGTGTGTGAAAACATATGGCATGCTCGCAACAGATGCTTTTGATGAAATAGAGATTTATAAAAAACTTAATTTTATAGGATTACTGCGTCTGTCGTAATAGCTATAAAGATGTTTCAATGGCAGTTCGTTGTCTAATTGAGTTTTAATTGAACAATTACAAACTTTTATTTAGTTTCTTAAATTAAGTTCCTATTATAAATAATACCGTCTTTATCTAAAGCTCAATATAATAAATTCGCTTATCTTTTGAAAATATGAAAAATAAATATTTATTTCTAACCGGTTTCAAAAACTTTCGTATTCATGTTAGAGATTCATGTTCGACTGTATGTTTTTTTTCGTGTGTATTTTTATGAATTATAATTTTTTTTATAAATTCACTTGTAATTACACGCAATTTTCATAATAATCTAACTGAATTTCAAAATATTTCTAGGTTTCAACGGATTAATGTAATTACGTGTGACGAAAACGACGAACATAGACCCATTGCTTAAGCTTCTACTTCGAGATCCTCTGACTGAGTAACAACTGCAAGCTTGGGCAAGTAATCTGCTGATTTCGGTAAGTACTGTGATGAATTTTGAAGAAGCACGTTGTTTTTGGATTCGAAATGGGAAAAAAATAAAAATCTGCGAAACGTCTCCAAATTATCCAGATTAAAGCGTTAACAAAAACTTAAGTTAAATTATTTTTACCTACAAATTGACTAATGGCCAGTGTCATGAGGAAAATGGATGTTTTATTTACCATCGAGAAAATCTGTGCAGTTATTCATGTCATCTATTTAATACTGCTGCTACTAATTGAAATAATTTAAGTTCTCCAAATGAATATAAAGTACTAATAAAAAATTGTTTATAACATTTCTAAAGCACAATCATTCATATTGGCTTTTCCTTCTAAATGACAGCGGGATTGGATATCATTCGATAAGTCAACGCCAAGTCTTCTGTGTTAAATTGGACTTAATTAAGTACACCCCAATATCAGATTTTGCAAAGAAAAGTCTCGACTTTAGACATAAGTTTGTTCCGTTACTCATCGACGCTGCCCTGAGAAATATTTGCTCGTCAGGTATACAGGGTACAGGTATCAACAGTATTGTCCTTTGCGTAGCAATGAAGGCTACTAATGCGCAACATGTCATTTATATGCAGAAGAAACAGTGTAGAAGATAGGACGCAGCCTTGTAGGACCCTGACGTTCACAGATTCAGCATCAGAGAATGCTCTGGCGAGAATGACCTTAATGCTCCGATCTGTAAGGAACCATTCACATTAATTCCCAGAAAGACCGTAGGATGAGATCTTGGAAAGAACCAAAACTCCATGACATTTTTGCTTGTGGTGAGAGACTATCTTGCAGAAGAGACTAAACCAGGGTTTTAACTTACTGCAAATGGGGACGACTTGAAGCACCACATCGGCGACAGCACTCTGATCATCCAGAGAGATCCAAATCTGCTTCCAGCGGTATGACACATAAAAGGACCGCATCCCATCTCAGTGTGCTGACCTATAGTGACATACATGGCGCTGACCTGCATACAGCAATGTACACATGATAGTCACCTTAATCCAGATCAAACAATGATCGAACCATCCTAAAAGATCGTCAAAAGGAGAGCTTATAATTATCCATGTATCCAATAGTGAAGGTGTATGATCTGGATCTGGAGTTCGCGTAGACGAAGTCAGTCAGAAGACAGGTCTTCCTATATAATCGGTGATACATGTACCGAGGTATTTGGCATGATCGATGTTAAAATCACCAAGAATTACCATTTCTACTGAGGAGATCTGCTACAGCACAGTAACTGAAGCCATTTGGCCGATGTCAATGGGTCGATCTGTTTCGACATCACAGCTATGGGGCCCGTAAAGGCACGCGTAGATGCGAGGGTGGCCATCGCAATTAATACGCATTCATAACGTTGAAATGACCCTTCAAGCGCACTGAGTCGAGAACAGATATTCTCCCTGAGGTACGCAAACGTTCCAGCCTAGAACACAAATGAGTGTTCTAAGTTGTACCCCGGGTAAGAAATATAGAAAGTGTGGTCCGAAAGGGATATCTGGGTCTGGGAATTTTGAAAGTTACCCTTTGATGTAACAGAGGTCCACTCCCTTCCACGGGCTGAAGAATATTTGCTCCATTTTCCTCGGTGAATGGGACTGAGCGGTGTGAGCTGATTTATTTCTCCTGATGTGTTCTTCCAATTATCGACTTGTATAGTTTTTTTATGATAAATCCTTGTGTAATATCTCTTGTCATACATAAAAATAAATTACAGAAAAAAAATATGTACAATACAAGTGTACATTTATGGCCTTATCTGCCTGGTAATTTTCACAGTTTGACATAAGAGGGTAATGGCGCTGGCGCCATATTGTGTAACAGGTGCTATCGAAACGAGTGTGATTTTATCTTTTAATCTAATTATAGAGGTGGAATTTTGTGTGTTGTGCTTTCGTAAATTAAAGACAATAAATGCTAATGTTACGTACTCTGGATGGAATAGAAACAGTTAAAAAGCGATATAAGGCTTAAAATGTGGTCGTAGATCTGATTTTTTATTTGTTTCAAATGGTACAAAATATACAATCCTAACAAAATTATTCCTAAACCCACTGCAGGTTTGTCTAGAAACTTTGGAAATCTACTACTATATGAAAGTTTACAGTAGGTACGATATGATATTTTTACAGTAAATTATGTTTCCAAAACCAATATAGTTTTACCTGATGAACTACTCAAAATTTTCAACCTTTTTTTATGGAAAGGAAGACATACGAGCAAACGGTTCACCCGATGGTAAGCGATCCCGTCGCCCATAGACACTCGCAATATTCGGAGAGTTGCGAGTGCGTAGTCAACCTGGGATATTGGATAGAATAGGTTTATTGGATAGGATTGGGTCAGGAGGAAGGATCTTGGAGGGGATAGGAATAGAAATAAAAGGTAGACATGGCATCCCCAAAAGTCATTTATACTTTATTTTATGCCGACTTTATAAAGGGCGGTGGTACTTCTCCGGGCGAGTACGGCCGTAGAAGTGCAGGAAAAGCTGTAAAAAGATGTTATGCTCTACCACCTAATTGAAAAAATTAAATTGTTTTGTTATTTTAAGTTTCTTTTTAATTATTTTTACTATTTATTTTCATATTTGTTTGCCTAAGTACAATAATAATAACTACAGTATTTATTTGAGTTAGATCGGCAATTACCATATCATTATCTCAATACTTAATAAGTAATAAAATTAACTTGAACACGAACACGAACGAGGATTATTGTGCATTATTTCGGTGTGTCGCGTAAATTGGTGATATTCTCACGTGCGCTGCTTAATTGGTACGAACACCTGCGTCCGTACTGGAACGGCGAAGTACTAGGTACCGTTTATCGTTATGTTTTGAGTTAGTGTTATCAAATATAAGATACTGTTGGCAGTCCGATTGTCGGAAATAAATTACTCAGAAAGTAAGATACAATAGTTTGCATTTTGGTGATGCTACGTATACATATAACCGGAAAAGTATTATAGTAACCAAACATAGTAGTTAACATTTTATTTGAGTGTTGACAAAAACAATACAGAAGAAATACGAATCTTGGGTGTGACTTTGCAAATCTTTTATAAAAGTATTGTTATTTACTAGCCCAGGCCAGGCTTAGCCCAGGCAATAGTCATTATTTATAACCAGTTGACGCTAGTGGAAAGGAAATTAAAATGCATGAAATTTCATAACATCACCCGCTAAACCAATATAAACTCTCCAAAAATTTTATTATAACCGGCCCACCCCGACACACGTTGTTTTTGTATATTCATGTAGATTCCAATGAGAACGAATACAAAATCCTTTCGCAATTTATAAAGCCACTGACACAAAATGCAGAATCTGTTGACAAGTAAGAAGCGGAGAAGTTATATAGTTATTAAAGCTTTAGACAAAATTAATATACAATTTTTCGAAATAATTGGCCCGTACACGTATGTAAGTATCAAATCGCGTTAACAACCATGACATTCATCAATCAATCATCAAAATGTTACAATGTACAGTTTGGGCACAAATTGTTCATGTCAAATATAATCAACTACAGTATCAATTCACTGTGTACCGTTTGTAGACTTTCAAAGACAATATGTTAATAGCATGACACTTGTTTTATTCGGATATCCAACTATAACATCTTTTATCGTCAATTAAAAATTTACGTAACATCTGTTTGTAATGGTCTCTTCACATTTGGAATAAAATAAATAGTAACGTTAAATGATGACTCTCGCTACACCTGCCGTGTGACCTGCAATTAGGATTTTGTAAATACAGTTCCTTAAAACACAAAAATCAAACATGAAGATGACGAACATCGATGCTCAAACCTCAAAGAGATTCGGTACGTGATTATTGAGTTAATATACGACAATTACTTGAGTCATTTGAAAAAAAAAATCATAAGTAATGTCTTTAAAAATTGATCCTACTATTATTTCACCTTAAAACCTTTGCTTAGCTTCTCTGCTAATTGAGTCAACTTTATAAACCAAAAGACAAATGAAACAATGATTCCCTTATAGTCTTAGTTCATAGCACCATCATAATTTCATAATCATTATCACAGCCTACAGGTTCATGTAATATGAAAGAAGTTTCATTAGCTTCGCTAGGAGTAGGAATAGGATCGTAAATTGCAACAGTCCATATTTTTGGTGATGAGTTCAATGGCAAAGGTATGTGGTAACACAAAATTCTGTAAGCAATAAATGACATTTGTTCAATTGGACCAAATACAACCGACTTTCTCTGAGAGACTATATGCACATTTATCAAATACCATGCTACAAGTACTATCGATTAATTGTCGTAATACGTTATGGTAATTTGCATTGTTTGAGAACCAGTGTACTGCAGTCATTTCAATAGCAGGTGCGTACCATGCGAGTCGATACACAGAAAGAGGCTATACTTATTCCAAACGATAGAATATGTGTTAATCCACGGACGTCTTCATGCTATAAAATCATGACTATCTAATTAAGATTCAAAATTAATCGAAAAATCTATATACCGTATCGTATGGAATCGTGTGTCTGTAACTTAAATTTGACATTTGATATACGTTACTGCCTCCATAAATTTCCATGTATACATTTTTAAAACTGCTCTAGCAGACTAATCTGCCATTGCCAATCTGAGTATAAGATCTTTTTAAAATTCTTATACTTCGTTGTAACTACTTGTAGACGGGATTCATTCAACGGCTTATAACTTCTTCGGCAAGTGGTGTAACCGTGTATTTATTAGCCACTTATCAAAGCATAATTCGTATATGGAAGCGCATTATTTGCATAAAAAGTAGTCTCTACTTTTCCACTATCGACGCACCTACTCATTACAGTAACATATAAAATTGGTTCTTGTTTTATATGGAATCGTTTAATAGGTATAAATTAAAAATTTACAAAAAAATTAGATTAAAATAGTTCTTGTTATTTTTAAAATGTTGAAAGAGTTTGATTCATCATTGCTAAGAACACTTTGGTCAAACAAGATTTAAAACAAAAATAACTGAAAGGGCACCATATTAACTATTTGTGAGCCACGGTATCGAAGAACGACAGGCAGTAAACATATAAACCCCAAATTTACAGTCATGTTACTCCTGCTAAAAGAAAAGTAATGTCTAACTGTCGGCCGGTTCATCTGATGTTCAGACATAACCATCGCGCATGACGCCGATTGACAATCGAAGCATTATTTGAAAAATCTTTGCAACACAAATAAAGCCGGCGTTGGAGAAAGGATGTGAGTCTTATGAGGTTGCAGGATAGTTAATTCTTACTCGTTTTCTATTTTAACTGAATTAAAAAAAGGAGATGGTTTTCAATAGGATGTTTCTTTTTTTTTTGGTCTGTTCACATAGATCCCCTTTCATTTATGAACCATTTTTAAAAGTATATTTTTGTTCGAAAGGATAATTCCGAAATGGTCTTAAAATTTTCAGAAAAATAGGTTTAGTAGTATGTTTTTAAAATTAAAATATCAGAAAAAATACTTTTGAGTGTTTCACTTAGCATCGCCTCTCGACACGCTGATGCTCAATGAAATTTATTACCACTCTTTTTACTTAAACCAACGATTTTCTGTGCTGTTCCCAATTGCGTCATGGATACATTAAATCTGCGTTAACTTTCGTCACGGATTAAAGCATTTTTGTTAATAGAACACCACTTTCAGTTTTTTTTTATATTTTTAACGGAACTTTCGTAATTCTTTGGTCCGTTAAAAGCCATAACTTATGTCAATTATTTTTCACTTATATATATTAACAAAGCTTTTCAAGCTTTTCATCTTTCTAATGAAGCTATTATTGAATCGAGAAATACGACTATAATCGAGTTGTTTTTGTCCCTATACAAGTAAAGAAATTTTTGTCTAGATAAAATTAACTTTTAAAACAAATATCATATACATAAAATTTTAAAATATTATTCAAAACAAAACTATTTTTTGTCCGTATATTTATTATGGACAGGTAAATATAATAATAAGATAATAAATTATTTTGTGTTCAGCGATTTCTTGATAAAATCTGCGAATCAGAAACAAACGACTAAGCCGAAACGTAGTGCAACCGAAAAAGAGAAATCCGGTTCGAAAGGGAGGTAACACCTCAATTTTAAAAATAAAGCAGTTGAAAGAAAAAAAAATACTTTCATAAATGGAGACTTGTCTCAAAAACAACGGAATCAAATTTCATGAGCTATATACACGGAATATTAGAAGAGGACAGTGACATTACTGTAAACAAAATAACCCATAAAACAGACAGGGGATATTCGTCATTTAGAATTTGCGTTTCGGAGGAAAATTATAATAAGCTATTTGACCCTGGCATTTGGTCATATTACGGAAGAATTTAATACAAAATATTAGTATTTTTTATTAAAATGTAAGAGGTCTCAGAAGAAAAACAGCAAGATTTTTGTCTGTTCTTGAATCATCATCTCCAATATAAAGTCTGTCATTACGTATTGGTGGAACCTTTGCTGAATCTCTTTAATGCTTGCATAAATAATGTGTGTTTTTGAGATCAATGGAAAATTCCTAAAATGGTTTCAGGGCCAAAAAGACAACGGGAAATCTGCTTTATTTAATGACCAACTTAGTGCCAGGTATAGATGCAGAAAAACAAGTTGATGTGGCGTATTTTGACTTTAAGAAAGCATCGATACCGTCAATAATGATATTCTGCTAAGAAAATAAGCTGCTTTGAGTTGTACATCGCATATGCTATTTTTTTTTGTATTTAAGAGATAGAAGGCAGTACGTTGAATATCGTAGATGCGATTTAGAACCATATTTTGTAAGATCAATTGTCAGTCAAGGCAGTTGTTTGGGTTGCCTTCAATTTATCATCATGATAAACGATCTCGTGGATGTAGTGCAAGAGTCGTCATGTCTTTTATTTGCCGATGGCTCAAAATTATTTATGAAAATGGAAAATGCTTCGGATCATAAACTGCAACATGACATTAATGAAATATACAAATTGAGTATAAAGAATGAATTGTAATTTAACGTAAACAAATGCGCAGTGATATCATTTACCCGTGCTAGTGCACCAAGCCATCTCAATTATTTCTTGGAAAGGGAATCACTCAGACGTGTCTCTGAGATTAAAGATTTAGGACTACGTTTCAGTGCGGATTTAAGATTCCAAGATCATATTACGAAAATATGCAAAAAGCGTACCGTAAATTAGAATTTTCCTTAAGGCAGCCCACAACATTTAACAATATAAAGGCTGTAAAAACTTTATATGAACCTTTGGTCAGAAGCCAATTAGAATATAGTGCTGCGATATGGAGTTCCCCTGAAGACGAATATAAAATTATGATAGAACGCACCAATAAAAAAATTTCTAGAATTTTTTATTTAAAAATGTACGGGGTATACAGTACACTTGAAATGAGAAGAGATTTTTTTCTAGCCCCATACCTGTTTAAATTATTGCGTGGTAAATTGTTCCAACCAACTATTCTACAGCAGATAAAACAAGATGTTCCAGATGGATTTTTGTGGCGGAGGTGGCGGCCGGTGTCATTGGTTGTCCCTCGATCCCGGACTAATTTGTTGCGTTTTGCACCGCTTTCTCGCGCGATGTATACTTTAAATGCAGTATCTAATAGAATAGACTTGTTAAGTTGCTCATTGAGCGAGTTCATATTTGCTACTGTCCAAGTTTTGAGTGTATAATTTTAATTAAAGTGATGTTTTTCTTATAGTTGAACTTCATTATCGCGTTAGGAATTTCCTGTAATGATAGGTGTATGTACGTAAATAAATGATTTAAAAAATGATAACAAAAATCGTCTTGGACTTTCTAGTCTATTATTTTCCAAAACCTTCGGTTTTCTGCCGATTTTCAGAAGCAAAACTATACCAGCAGAAAGCTTCAAGCCAGATAAGATTTGTGGAGTTTTAGAAACAATGTAACCTATCCCCTAAAATTGACATACATAAACGCGTATTGCTTCATATTTTTATATGTGATATAGGATTTTATAAATGATATTGAATATAGGATTAATATATAAAATTTATATTATAATTTTTTAATATTTTCCATATTTTAGATGTTTTCTTTTTGTTTCTTGTGAATTCCTGTCTTTTTGTCTTTTACAACATATCCACATCTATAAGTCGTGTCATAATCTTGGGTGACCTCTCCTTGTTTCTCGTTGCTGTAAAAAATCTACCAAGGGTTTAAAAATATAAAAGTTTACGATATTCCACTATACCAAGGTTCATTCTTTGGTCGAAATTTAACGACAATTAATAAAAAAAATCCAAAATTTAAACAATACAGCTGATTAAAGAAAGAAAATTTCAGTTAACAAACAAAATAGCAGATATCTAAATATATGCTGGTTGCCAGTGCGTTTGACTATTTGGTCAAATATTTGAGTGAAAAAGTCTTGAAAAGAAACTATCTTCACAAAATAAATTACCTGTCATAATAGCATATTGTTTATTGTCCGTAACCGATTTCCAATAGTACATGTATAACACTAGTAATCTCGCCAACAAAGACCGCGCGTTCGGAAGAAATATTCACTAGATGGCGATACGTAAGCTAATCTTACGTATCGCCATCTAGTGAACATTTCTTCCGAACTCTCGTCTCCATCTTCGAGACATTTTCGAAAACTTTTTCTAAAAGATTTTTGATTATAATGACATATATTAATATCAGTTTTATTGAAACATTGGTACGAGATTTATCGCGGACGGAACATTAATACATAATATATGTTTTCGTCAGTAGTTTCAGCTGTAACTGTAGCCTTACTCGCTTCGCTAGCTCGGTCAATAACCTTAAATATGATTTAATTTCAATTATTTTTTCATTAAATTTTTAATGAGGACTTAGATGAATCCATTTGCCTTTTCAATTATTAAGCTTTAAAAGTCATCCATTACGGAATATGTTATTGGCACATTTAATGATTTATTAGTAATGTATAATCCTTGTTATACGATTGGGATGAATTAATTTGTTATTTTTGTATTATTATAGTTTGTACAATAACATTACATGAATATGTAGTTAACAGCTTCTTGATACTTGATTTAATTGGTTGCGAGTAGATACGGGCAATGTCTGAATTTAGATACTAAATATTCTACCAAAAAATAAAAAAAAATCTGATCATCTTTAAATTAGTGTGAAAAAGCACGAGTACTGATGAAGTACTCTCATGAATATTCGCGCTTATTGACGCTAGAAGGGAGTATAATTACTGTACCTAGCACTAAAATGTCCGTGTTTCTTTTTATTTTATACTGTAATATTTTAAGTTCAAAACTTAAAGATATAATTCCGATAATAATAGAATATATACCTATAAGTAGTACCTTGCCACCCGTTGGACTAACGAAGCGGGAAAATCGTTGAATCGCCCCAAACTGTATCGAACCCACTGACTGCCATGACTCCTAGCATCGCGGAATGAATAACGGGGAATCGATGACCAGAACTTTCGTTTGTACAGCTCAGCTATTTGTACAACAGTCATATCTTATGAATAATTATTTTATGAATTACCATTATTCATAAAATATGACAATTATTTTATGAATAATAGTAATGAAATTATAAAAAAATAAACGAAAATATTTCCATATCACGATGACCTTAACGAAAATTAATTTTGTATACACGACAAAAATAACATTGAAATGCAATGTTGTGATTATCTTCTTAATTAATTATTTATTAGAATTTCACAAATATCAACGAGTTTTTAATAGATTTAATTAGAATAAACTAATTTTGCATATCAAGTATTACATTTGATGACGGACAACAAAATAAGGTGACCAACCTTTAATGGGGACAAAAAAATATATACTCTTATCAGAAGATCGACTGCCAACCGATAAGGCGCGAAAACAAAACATCGGTAAAAGGAAAAAAAAAACATCCCCAAGACTACTCGCGGCTGTTTCATGACAATGCCATGTTACGTCACATTCGCACGTAACCAAATTCACCTGTGCAGGAAAGGAACGCAGGATACGTGGCAAATGTCACAGTCCCCAGGTAAGCTCCATGCTTGAATTTATTTGGACACGCGCTTTGCGCGCGACAGCACGCAAGTGTCACGTCGTCCCGATTCGTCGGTTTCCTTCAAAAAGTGACAGCTGAGTTTTTCAAATTCGAACGCACTGCGGATCCTGCTGACAGAAATTAAATATTTTATTCTTTTATTCGTTATTAATGTTGCGAACACGTGTTGATATTTCGCCAGTGCAACATTTGGATTTTAAAAGTGACAACGGGAAAAGCCTATTGTGCAATGAATAGGGATATCTTTTGAGAGAAGACACAGTAGCGGTGAGTTAGATCTTGAAATTCAAATATGTAATGTTGTACTTATTTAAAACTATTACCTTATTACAATTATTCATTATTGTTGATTTATTTTAGTTTGCCACAGGTTATGGCGTGTAAAAGCTCAAGTATAAACTTAAAGAGATCACAATGGGTTGATTTTTTATTTATATACCGTCATTGGTTTGTTGACCGCCATTAGTGGGATTTGATCGAAAAAGTTTAATCATAGTGATACAAACCCTTTTACATTTTCATGTAAGATGTTACTATGTAACACAATTTAATCTTAAAAAGGACATCTGCAATTTTGTTAATTATTTCAACATTAAATTTATCACATTATTTTTTATACAGGGAGTTCAAATCAGTAGTAATACATGGCATATATGGCTAACTTTACTAATGATATCTGTTAATGTTCGTTATATAAAAAACTATTCATTAAGTAGATTAACTAAAAACACTAGTGACAAATCTCCTCAACTCAAACTTATAAATATAAAATAATTTAAAATTTTATTTCATTGTTTGTATTAATAACACATTTCATCGGGAATATATTAGCATTTTTACAATATATGCAGCACTTCAATAGACTTGATATGATGAAACTTCTATGACGTATCTGCGGCACTAGAGTTCTTATTAATCCATAAATACATGATAAGCAAAAGTGTACGAGAGTGTTAACAATTGGAAATATACTTCGAATATGCAATAAAGTAATATATATCATGTATAAAGCGAATGTGTTTCAAAGTTTAAAAATATTCCGAGTGTCCCGAGTACCTCCTCTGCAATTTTAATTTAGTTTTTCTATAGTACAGTCAGCATCAAATATAAAGTGACAGTCAATGTATCCAAATATACCGTTACATCTAAAAGTTTATATAAAAATTATTACCTTTAAGCGTTAACAATTTCATTTAAAAATTAACCGACGCACAAATTGCTGCTCACTTAATAGCAAATAATAGTAACTAAATTATATTACGCGTACTGTATATTGTACAAAATATTGAAAATAAATTACAGTTAATGACATATTATTAAAAAGCAATGTATCCCTATAAAATATCGTTAAAATTTCATTGAAAGAAAAAGTCGATTGGTACGAAAACTCTCATAACGGCACTTAGACACTCACTTAACTGAACCACAATAAGACAAAGAGACTACAACCAGTTCTCACACATAGCTTACTTTCAAGGGTTAGTAATTCTTTTAATTAAAAGAGAGAAACGTTCTATAGATCCCCCCTCCCCTCCCCCTTTGGAAAGAGAGAGATGAAGAAGTAAATAGATTATGCGCACAAAAATCCGCGCTTGTTGTTTTTATATTCTCTCTTTTGCTAAACTCGGCTTTTATAATCTAGTTCGTTCCTTTGACGGGATTTTGGATTGGATTTTTTCTTATGAAATTGTTTTGGTTAAAAAAAACTAATTAACAATGTTCCTAACAAACTCATTGCCTCCCCTTAATATTCTTTTTTACTTTGAATTTATAAAATATATAAATCATACTACTTTATGTATTTTCGTAGCAACTCGATTTTTTTACGTAAAGAATCAACCAACAAAAATGACTTTTTATTTCTGGGAACGTGCTCCCGAATATCTTAACAAATTTTCCATTGTTTAATTACCAAACTGTAACTTTACTCTAGTAAGTTTTAGCGCTATAGGATATTAGAATATCCTAGAACACTAAAAGTTAAAATATAAAAGCCCACACCGCAAATAAAAAAAAATAAGTTAAGCAAGTTAAAAGCGTATAATTTTCCAGTTAAACCATATACAAAAAATAACTTATATTTACTTCTAAAAACAAGATCTTTGAAGAATAACCATCCCGAAATATTGTTACGATGATAAGTTACGAGGGCACGCGATAACCAAATTAAATTCCGTGTTCACACGATTGAAAACCACCATCTTGACGTTTACAGTAAAGCTATACAAATAGTTGACAGACCTAAAATAAACAATTATGCAAAAACATCCTTCAAGACTTCCCCTTAGTTATTTAAATAGTAAAAACGTCTTTCTGTCGATCGTCATTATAATTTATTCCAAAACAACATTAAACCGGGAGTGTGCATTTAATTAAAACCTGCTTCGTCCTGACTGTTGTTCATAGGTAAAAAAAATGTATTCCGCATTTGAATTCGTATTTTGTTCGTAAGTAATATGAGAAGTTTTACCGAAAGCATGTGCAATAAAGACACAAAAAGTGTTTTTATTTTTATCATTATGTATCACTTCTCATATGGATATGATTTAAATTAAATAAAAATAATAAAAATGAATAGGACATTATTGGTTGGATCGACCTGCTGGATATTTAAGTTTATCCAATAATAGTCAGTCACGCACTTTCCTCACTTAGATTTTGTTAACAACATATTTATTTAAGCTTGTATGATGATTATATTAATATACTGTTCAATAATTATGCTAGGATCATTATCTTTATTTTAATCGTTTATACCTACTTTATTTAACATGTAAAATAGTTGATTGGTATCGATATTCTAGCTTAAACAATTTAAGAGCTACACGGCAAATTTCTACAGTTTCAAATTCTTTGAGTAAAATTACATGAATTACGCAAACGAAGGCCTTAGATATATCTAAGAATAAATCTACACTTGAATTTTTTTCGTTAATGTTTACTCAACTGTCATTTATTGCGGCTTCTTTTTTTAATTTAATTTCATTAAGTTACCTTTTTCATCTGTCAATGTATGTAAACTGTTTTTGGCCGAGAAAGGAAAGAAAGTGGCGTTTACAATTACAGTTGAGACAAAAACACACACACACACACATGTGTGTGTGTTTAAATGTTCCACCATTATTCTCAAACAATTATTTTAGTATTAATACAATTTCTCAGTTCGCTGGACATCTGTAGTTTATAAAATATTTAGAAAAGTTAAAAAATAAGCAAAATAACTGCCAGGTCCAAGGTCTCTGCAAATTATTAGTATATTTAACCTTTATAAAGTCGGCATAAAATAAAGTATGCACGACTTTTGGGGATGCCGGAGGGCCATATCTACCCTTTTCTTTTTACACTCTATTCCTTTCCAAATCCTAAATCCCAAATCAACCTATCCAATAAACTCGCGACTCTCCCGATGTTTATGGGCGACAGGATCGCTTACCATCAGTTGAACCGTCTGCTCGTTTGTTTTCCTTTACATAAAAAAATTCTCTTATTAAAATTGGGGCCAGAACACGTTTTTTGTGTTAATGTATGTATGTATGTTCCGCGACACTCAAGCCTCTACTCCAATAAAAATTAAAATTGGAGTGCATGTAATGTGACCCATCGTCGATAGAGAATATACGATCTATTTTGTTAGCAATAACTCTAGTGGTGATAAAAATTTAACGGCTTCATTATTAACTCCGGTTTTATAACTTTTTTGTGTGTCGATTACACGCGTAATGTTTTATTGATGTATAAAGAACT
>JAOCPS010026123.1:0-17375 GCA_025505425.1 Graphium colonna | reverse complement strand
ATAACTTTTCACAGCTTTTGCTGCACTTCTACGGCCGTGCTCGCCCGGGGAAGTACCACCGCCCTTTATAAAGTCGGAATAAAAAAAACATGCATGATTTTGGGGATGCCGGATGACCATGTCTACCTTTTTCTTTTCCCTCTCCTATCCTCTCCAAATCCATAATCCCGACCCCATCCTATCCAATAAACCTATTATATCCGATCTTCTAGGTTGACAAAGCAGTCGCAACTCTCCGGATGTTGCGTTTGTCTATGGGTCACGGGATCGAATCAAATATTTGCAAGCCGGGGTTTTCTTTACGAAAAGAACTTCTATAGGAGTTAATATAATAAGTCTAAACTCCAATCAAAATTATGAAGCGTTTCCATAATTTCTCATGATTTATATTTTTGAACAGAAAATTTAATTTAAAGTGTGAATTTTGCTTTACTTACATGACGTTTTACAAAATCTTACGAGATTTAGAATGCAAAAGAAACGATTTTTCCATTTTATCCGATATCTCCAAGCCCGGTTTTTCTTTGCGAAAAGCACTTCTGTAGGAGTTAATATAATAAGTCTAGTCTCCAAAAAAACAATTGAACTCGATGCAATTTGGTACGGTATGCCATTTAACAATGGGCACAGTCATTTGTTTACTAAACAGGAAAATTTTTCTCAGAATTTCAGGGTGTTTTTATTATTTCGCAGCCGTTTATTTCTTTGAACAAATGCGTACACATATAATATATATTTTTTTAAAAAATAATATATAGACGTGCTCTATTACATAATAAGTTTTAAATATAGTTTATGAATATGATAAACGTTCTTGTCTGTTACTGTTTGGAGTTTTAATTGTGAGATATGTTGTGTTAATTGTGAGAATGTTTTAATTATGAGATGTTCTGTATTAAATTCAGCGCCATCTTTTGGCAGCTTGGTCAACGTAATGTTGTACTATTAGGTTTTGCCCGCTTGTTTGCTTGTTTAATTGTATATTCACCAAAACAGGGAGGATATTTGATAAATAATTAATTTGAGTACGCTAAGTAACTAATACCGTTTTCCGGATCGGGTACTGTATAATTTTTCAATATCCTGAGGAGAATTTATGCAAAATTTCAAGATGATATGTTAAGAAGTTGAAACTTTGAAGAATTACAGGATCTGGTACATGTTTATCGAGGTTAGATTACGTCGACTTATTAAAATTGTAAATAGCACACTATTGTAATTTAAGATTTCAATTGCCGATGTCAATGAAAATAACGTTTATAAATTCCACATGCAATATTTTTTAAACACTGTGTGTGAGTAATCATCGTTTAACCGATTATACTATCTGTGCTCATTTCATTTTAGAATAATGTGATTGTACGTACTAAAAGGTCCATTCGACCCTGCCTCATAGTTTGATGTTTTCATTTAAATAATTCATAATATTGTTCCCATTTCACGGTTCACGGACAGCCTTGCGTCTGCAGTAAACAATGAAATTGCACGATGAGTAATACCTAAGATAATGTTTGACTTTAACATTAAATTGTTATCTTAATTAAGTAAATTAATATTAAGACATGACGTAAATACTGACGGAAGTAATTCGTGACATGTAGTTGTTGAAATGAAGTACACGTTGTTATCATTGGTTTTCTACTTATGCTTCTTGGATTATTTTGAGCGGTGTATAGTGATGTAACTAGGAGAAGCCCTAATATGACTAGGAGGGTGAACTAATTTATAAAGTAGGCATAAAATAAAATATGGATGACTTTTGGGGAGCCTCTATCTATTTCTTATCCCACTCCTTTCCCCTCCAAGTCCTGAATCCCATCCTCATCCTATCAAATAAACCTATTCTATCCTATGTCCCAGGTTGACAACGCACTCCTAGTTCTCGGGAATAATTTTGTGTTGTTGTTGTTGCCTGAAAAATATATATAAACAGTCGGTCCTGCGCCTGATCTCTCTCCGGTCGTGTCGGATATCCGCCCCATCGCCCTATGAAAGTAAAAGAATAGAGAGTGCACCTGTGTTTGCGCGTACACTTGTGCATTATAATGTCTCCTGCGCAGTTAGCTAATATCTGAGTAGATTGGCCGCCGTGGCCGTAAATCGGTCAGGTGGACTACATATTGTGAATATTTATAAAGTGTTACATTTGTTTCACCACATAATACTCCATCTGTGGACTCGGGGTAGGGCGTATGTATATATTTAAACACAATTCTTTAACCGTAGGGTTATTTGATAAAACAAATAATATATAGGTAGATGATGGCGCACTAAGAAAATAAACTTATTAATGTAAAGAAATAAGTTAGGGATGACGATCATAATATCTAAGTATACTAACGATATATGAAATAATCAAAAAGTGTATTTTACTTTACTGATCATTATATTCTTCTTAGATGTATTGGTTCTATAAATAGACGATTACGCCAATTTAGCGATACTGTATTGAAACTGGTTTCTTGAGCAAGAATTCAGATTACACTCCTACTTTTATACTATCGGTGTTTTTAAAACGTAAGTTTACAAAATCGATTTATTAACGGAGAAAACAGTAATTTCCTTTTTTTATGGGAAGGAAGACAAACGAGCAGACGGGTCATCTGGTGTTAAGAGATCCCGTCGCCCATACACACGCGCGACAACCGAAAAGTCGCGAGTGCGTTGTCAACCTGGGAAATTGGATAGAAGTTTATAGATGCGAAAAAGAATAGGAGTGATCATCCTCAAAAGTAATGCATACTTTATTTGTGTTTTGAGGTAATAATGTATTTTGAGGGTGCGAGTCCTACTTCGTAGCAACCATTTATTCTCGAGCAATTTTCTCCAAGTTTCAAACATGCTTGAGGATAAATGTCTATATAGACAAACATAGCACGTAAATACTGTGATCATCATTATTTCCAGACTATGATTAAAATTAACATCTGTGTGAGTTATAATGAAATTTGTCCGAATGGTGATCGCATTGGCATCAGGCCAGACACTTAAGGATGTGATGTCACAGAGTAGCAATGTCAGAGGAATCAATAATGGTAAATAGACTGTGTATTATTTATCATTAATGATTCCTTATTGCTACACACTGGAAGGACTAAATGTTTATAAATTACAATACTTATAGTCGACATGTGTAGAATTGTCTGTCTTTACATCTTTGATTTTGAATACAAAAATATCACACGAAATTTATGCCATTATCAGTTATGCATAGTGTTCGAACGTTGACATATAACCGAAATCAATAAATTTATCAAATTTGATTTAACGATTATAATAGTACAAATATGAATAAATTAGGAAATGATGTCAATACTTATACTCTATAGGACGATTAACTCGGTATTCTTATTTTAGGCCAAAACACAAAAATAAAACGACATGCATATTCTTTATAATGCTGTCTGCTAAAGTAACGACCAAAGAAAATAGAATAGTTATTCTAATAAAATTAGCTCTTTAAAGAGCTTATTCATAACTTAAAGACCGGCAACACTCTTGTAGCTTTTCTGGTGTTGCGGGCGGCGGTGATCACTTACCATCAGGTAAGTCGCTTGCACGTGTGCCTTCCTCACTATAAAAAAGTGCGTGTGTGTACTTATGTATGCGTAATACGTAAGAAGTTATACTTGTTTGGCCTAACGTGATAATTATTTTTTTTATTTTGTCTTTCACGTTATCCTACATTTGTGGAAATAATGACATTTATAATATACAAAGGATATTTAATACATTAAAAGTTTTATTATAATGCATAATGTAGTTAAATAAAGTTTATTTAAATATCATATACACTACATGACAATTGACGACATGACATGTTGACTAGCTGACTTCGTAATGGTGTACGCGCGCATCATAAAAATTTACCCTTATCATTTTCCCCAAACGCGCCAAAAGAAGTATAACATCAAAAACTAAACCCACACGATTGGAGCCAGAAACAAATAAAAGCGCTATCTATCTACGTATGATTAATTTTAAATCGGACATTCTGCAATACATACACGTTCTTGATTGGCGTAATGTATATGCTATGTACACGAGGTAACGCGCAATTGCCTTCTCCGGGGCGAACCTGTTTTGATAGCTATCCTATAATCGAACTGACAGATGATTCGACGGAAACATGCGCAGGACGTTGCGCAAATAGGTTGAAGGTCGACCGGACCTGGCTGTGGGACATGAAATCTGATGACGTGTAAACAAACTTTAATATCTATCTCTGCTTCCTATATGTCCTAGCTGACGGCAAATGTTGTGCTGCCATTAAAAGAAAAAAAATGCAACAAAGATATGTTCATACAAAATAGTAATATTAATAGATTGAAAAAAAGAAAAATACTTTACGACCTGCTTCATACGTAACAAATATCCAAAAAGATCATTAAAATCAGTTAAGCCGTTTTCACACTTGATGAGAGATTTTTATATATTTTCCTGACTAGTAGAGCACAGCATCTTACACAGATATTGCTGCTCATGCTCCACCACGTTAGATAAGATGACGGTAAGGTTAATGTCGGATGGCGATTCCTACTATATTCTTCTGCCAATATTTTCCCTAACCTGTATCCTGAATTTATCTCTTCCCCTTATATTCCAAGACTAGTTCCACCCAAAAATCACAAATAATCTGAACCCAACAGGTTGTTGCGTTATCATTCTTAACTTTTGCTAATAAAGTCATATTAATTACCCTGCTTAAAAAACGCTATTACGTCCCTTAAAACCGATTTATTTCTTCCTAAAAAAACGTATAAAAAACAAATTACAAGGAAAATAATAAATTATCTATATTTATTTCAAAAGCATGAAACCAATTTGTACGTCAATAAACTGATTCTGTTTTGTAAAATTATTATAAATTTAATAATGTAAGTGTATCAAATTGCCTTTGGAATTATCTATGGGACATAATTATTTATCAAATAAAATTTGGTAACTAGAAATTAAGTATATGTAACATAACGATTAAAATAATTTCATTAAAATTATACGATTGATGCCGTGGTAGCTCAGTATTCGGACTCTCGCCTTCAATTCTGTTTACTCGAGGCGAGCCTGAGTTCGATCCCCGGTGCCGCCACCAATGAAATTGTTCATTTTGTAATTGCAAATTTAAGTGCTGATTTACCACGTGTTCTGCGGTGAAGGAAAACATAGAGATTTTATGGTTTTAGTTTCACTTTAGATTAAAAAAATATGTCATAAAAGATCACGTCTAAAAAAGCCTTTGAAGTTAATTTCGTATTTTTTCGTGAAAAAAATACTATCGTGGCGTTTTTCAGTTATCGCCTCCTTAGCCTAGTGGAATGGGCATTTGCTTTACAAACCGGAGATCGCGGGTTCGAATCCCGCGTGGAGATAACTACCTTGTGTTGTTGTTTTCTTGGTTGGATTAGGGCATTGCGGGCTGATCACCAGATTGCCTGAAAAGTTAATTTAGGATGTCAATACCTTCAGATATCCTGACAACTAATCCATTCTTCGAATTCAGTTTATCTCTTTGGGTCACGGAGGTCAGATACCAGTCGCTTTCGTAAAAGCTGATATTAACGTAATATTTGATTGTGTTAGAAGCCGAACATAAGTAATTTGTTTTTCAGTCTCCCTAGACTAAAGAGGCTTTTTTTCTTAATATCAATGTAGTACATCTGCTTTACGTTAACTAAAATTAATTCCGCCATCGTATCGTATATAAAAATAACAATAATAGTCCTACTTATGTTGAGCTTAATGTATATGACCGAAGGTCGTCTATCTATAATGGTCAGAACTAAAAGAAATAACTTTTTAAAACCTTATCCGTGAGAACTGTATTGCCTATTTGTCAACTTACTATACAGGGATGATTGGTGAGTCACTAATGATATATAAAGGAGAGATGTACAAAAATTAGGGGCATAATGTGACGGTTGTATTCAGCTGCTAAGCGCGAGGCCGTCGAACTCCCCTCCACCTTCCGTCTCAGTCCGGTCACGCCGTGTCCGCTCCGATGTATATGAATTACGTAATATTTTTTTAACTTAAAATTATGTTTTACTCAGTTTAAATAATATTGTTATTCTTCATATATGATTTCAATATCAATCGTCTTAAAGTGTTAAAAGTGATTCACCAGTTACCCTGCATAAATAGTTATAATAAAAAACACACTTTGATAATAGATCGAAATAAAACAAAATACTATATTGTCGTTAGTGTGCAAAGAATGATGCCCAAACCTAGTACCAAGAATTCTCTTGCATCAAGACCACAATTATATAGTAATTATTTTTAATACAAACTATTTTCTACGAATTAGTTTTTCGAATTTTTCAAATATCTCCAAAACAGATCTAGTCCTTAATATAACAAGTCTAGTTTCCCAAAAAACATGTTTAAACTTGATAAAACTCGGTACGGTTTGCCATATAAAAATGGACATTGTGCTTTCAAATCAATCAGACGTCTCGGATTTGGTAAAAATTGCGTTGAAAAATTCCGTTAGATGCGTACATACAGGTGAAGCTATTAAAAGCATTTTAAAATTAACATGTCTGTCGTAATACATTATACTTTCATTCATAATCACAAATAAACTGAAACGCAAATCTGTGTTCTGATTCAGCGCTGATCCAAAATGGCCCGCGTCCCTGTGTGGCTGAAAATAGACGACTTTAGCCTAATTGTGCCGCGGCGTGTTTACACACGTTTAAAATTATTCACATGTAATCTTATTGTACTGTTATATAGTTTTAAACACTATGCTATCTTTATGGTCATTCTTAAAAAAAAACCGTGTGGTGTATTGTGTGTTTATAAAAATGTTATTTTCAAGTTCTATTTCAGGTATAAAGAAAATAATTATTGCGCTGTACATTTATTGTTATGATTTTTTAGCGATAAAAAAACTACTTTAAAAAATTTTTTATCACCTGATTTTCGTTAACAATGATTTATAAAAAAGTATACAATAATAATAAGAACAACAAAGACAGTTATTTAGATGAATAGGATGTAATATTAAACTGCAATAATGAATAAATAAATAATTAATATTTAAATTCAAAAATATAAATTAATACAAATAAGTAATGAATTAATTAAATAATTAATTATTAAATAAATATATGAATGAATAAAAGTCATCCCCCGTAGACTATACTTTAGACATTGTATAGCTATCATCCAAAGACTATAGATACGATGGATCTTTGATGATGATGATGATGATGAAAACGGCCGTTTTTTATCGGCTAGGGTGCCCCTCCGCAACGTGCCATAAGCATACTTCTTCCAAAAGGAACTTCGTTTTCTAATATTTTACAAAGTTTTTTTTTTAATTTTGAGATCAGTGCCCTCACTATAGAGCTTATAATGAGGGCACTGATCGAGCGAAGCGATTATATTTGGAACATTAACTCCCCTTTACATTATTTACGTTTATTATTTTGTTGATGTTAAATTGGAACACTTAGATATTCTTTTCTTCTAGACGCTTCATATACAATGTGAAATAAATAAGTCTATTTAAATTCATAATTTATAATAATAATTTTTTACCGCTTATGGATACAATTATGCTGTATTTTTGTCGTATGTTATGTTGTTAAGACTTGCTACTATTGCTTTCTCTACTCAATTCAACTTCATTGACTTAAACTAGTATATGTTGATTATCTATAGTGACGGGTCAAATATAGCATCCGTCACTATTATTACCACATCCGCTTCCAATTCTTTGTTTCGTCAACGGACCGAGCTCTGTGTCGCTTGTAATTATTATGACAAAACATCGGTGAAGTCACGCGTTCCGTTTCAGCGAGCTAAATTAGTGGTGTGCATACGTTAATATCGATAGTTAGATAGATCAATTTTTAAGTTGTATTAAATTTAGTTCCAAGTGCATGAACCATTCGCAAATTCAATACACGGAGCCACTATTCAAATTATTATTAATTTATTTGTTGCAATTTTATGTGGCAACATGTAACAAGGTGGAGAGAGGCTGCAAGGGGAAATGTTTTGTTAATAAAAAGAACTAATTCTGATCACATATTCTCCGTAGGCAAATTTAATTTCAACGTCAAAACTTAAAACTCATGTTGGGTTCCAGCATATCATTCGTAGTGTTACGGTGATTCTCTATGTCATCTATTATTTAAATAAAGTTTATTTAACCTTCCTATTACTTTTTTAAAAGCCAGTGATACTTCAGTAAAACTACTGGTGCGCCACCGAGTCTTAGGACAATAATAACTGTTTATTTATTTATTTATCCTTAAATAAAAGGAATTCCAAATCCTTAATGTCATAGGGCATTCTCTCCCAGTCAACTCGTGACGTGATGAGAGATTGTTATGGGAGCAATAAGCTAAGATAACTACTAAATTTAAATAATATTTTGTTAATTGTTTACCATCAAGGGAATGGCTTGCGCAATTGCCTTGTTATCTACAAAGTAAAAAATGGCTCTGAACGTCTATCCAGAACCAGCTAACTCCATTTGAATAATTCTATCAGAGGAACTGTAAAAAAATTTAATACTTTACTAAATAAACTAAATACAAAAAGTATAAAATACATCGAATAAAAAAACCATACAGGTTTCCGAAAAAATATCCATTCAATGGATTGTCCATGTTTTTGGCAAATGTGGAATTAGCTGGTTCTCAAATTTAGGTGTCGATTTTTTATAATTTATTGAACATAGATTTATATCTACTTATATTCCTGTCACTTAGTCCATTTATATGAGCATAAATTATTACTATGTCGAAAGCTATTTTTCTATTAATTGACTAGTCTTCTTTAAAATCTATTCACAACATAATCACACATAATTTTTCCTGATTGCTATATTCAATTCATTATTTGTTTGTGAATGATTTCACATGCATTTGTATTTACATATTACAGTTGTTTTTATTAGGACTTAATGGAATGATTTAAACGTTTATAATTAATACCAAATTGTATTAAATCTATGAATTTGTTAGATTAAGTCACTGATTATGAAACCTATATGAATGTGTACAAAGTTTTAAGAGTGCATATTTATAAAGTAGAATAAGAGCCTATTTCTTTAAATTGTACCACTGCTGGGCAAAGGCCTCCTCTAAACAGAGGGTATGGGGCATAGTGTACCACGCGGTCCAAGTGCGGATCGGTGGACTTCACATATATCAGAAATATTATATCTTAGATATGCAGGCTTCCTCACTGTTTTTATTCACCACAGAGCACGTGGTAAGTCAACCCTTAAAAATGCAATTAGAAAATTAACAATTTCATTGGTGCCGGCACCGGGGATCGTACTCAGGTTCGCCGTGAGTAATGAGAATTGAAGGCGAGCGCGGGCACTGAGCTAACACCGCTCGTACATTTATGCATTTAATATGCTACATCTGTGGTATAGTCGTATACTGACCTTTTTGGTTACGTATGCCGCCGAAATGAGGAGGCTATTGAGCGAATCGTGATCCAGAGAAAGGTCGAAGGTATCAGACCTACAGGAAGACCGCCCATGAGATGGACAGGACAGATAAAAGCTGCAGTAAAAGACTCATCATCGGTTAATGAATGCACGAGGAAGACAGCTACAAGAGAGGAATGGCGATGTGTTGTAAAGCTTGCCACCAATACTTGAATTGATGAGCACGGCTACTCAGTCCAGAGTGAATCCGACGGAGAAGAAGAATATGCTACAAAATAATATTTTGTTATAAACCGACTATCGATAAGTCAATCGTACAGCCCTAGTCACGGGAAGTCACACGCTAGTGTTTTGCGGCATTGAATAGAATCGCGGAAGCCGCCTAAGAGACACAATAAATCATAGCTGCGCTAAATTGTGCGTGCTGTATGCACATTATATGGGGTCTGGTTAACCCATCATTATGTTTGGAATAAAAGTTTAACTTACTTTATCTACTAAGTTTATAATTGGACTCTACCGATTTTATGAAGTTAGCTTAGTTTACTAATTTGTGTTAGTTCCTTTATTGCGTTTGATGTTAATTAATATTTTGGTTTATTAGTGATAAAAAGGACAAAACATTTGTTTTATGGAAAGGAAGACAGCAAACGGTTTGCATGGTGGTAAGCGATCTTATCGCCCATAAACACACGCAACATCCGGAGAGTCGCGAGTGCGTTGTCAACCTGGGGAATTGGAAAGAATAGGTTATTGAAGACTAGAAGTCAGCGTTACATATCGGGTCAAAAACTGATCTAATAGTTAAAGGTGTCACAACAATTTTATATTTAGAATAGAAACATTAAACACGTGACGAAATATTCGCCTTTTCTATTCCCCGGTGCATAAAGTTATTTTTAAGTTATTTTAGGGCACAAATTGTCATTAGCACTAGTGTTTGACAAAAATATATCTAAGTAATTATAGTTATTCGATTGTTTTGGTATAACAACAGCCAATCTATAAGGCATTGCAGCAAAAAAAAAATAATAAGATCAGGCACAGAGGCAACCCTATTAAACAAGGCCGTAGACAGAACTTCAGCAAGTCACCGTTAGATGGCGTTCATACCCGTAAAATGTGAAGCAAAATATTCTATCTAGATGAATGAAAATCACATGCAGCTTGAGGAATAGAACTTGTAATTTAAAATATTTTGGCTGTGCGATTCGTCCAGTTAAATCAACAAATGAGATATTAAAAGGAATTAATCTGCTAGTAAATATCGAAACTGAATTCAAGCGCCTTAGAAGTATTTATAACGTATTGTTACATATAAATTGCTTGAAAAAAGAAACTAGTCAAGCGATTTTTCTGAAATTTTATGAAACCTTTACGAATGTATTCCAAAGGGAATAATAAATAAAAAAGAATATTAAAAATTGGTACATAAGAGGTGGCATAAATCGATAAAAATATACTATATAAACTATTCATTTAACCTCTTTTTTGAAGTCTGTTAAAAATTTATAACCAGTCAATGCTGACTGAATGAAACAAAATACTAAATCAATGGTAATTTATTATCATATATTTTCTCTTAGATATTTAATCTAATTATTAATTTAAAAATCCCTACATAAAACCTTTAACCGTATATATTTACGGTTATTACGTAAGAACTACGTTGACAACCGGCCGTGACACTACTGGATGCGGGGACAGAAGTTGTTAACTTAACATATGTTGCTGGCCTCGTTTGGCTATGCCGCAGGCAGCTTACAAACTTGTTAATTTAAAAGTTCAATTAAATTGTTAATAGTAGCCAATATTTAAATTCTGTTAATACGTGTTTACACCCTTGTCATGTTTTACTTTCAACTGTCCCGTTGTCTATGCATCGGTAATAGAATCTTGCAAATTAAATTTTGCCTACTTTCCGGTTTCCGGTTGATTTGAAATTTCACACGCATATTACGGTGGCTTAGAGCTGATCTGACGATGGAGCTGGTGGCCAAGGTCTCTAATTAAACTACGTAAACCCATCGAGTTTGGGCTCGTTTGATACGTCTTGAAGAGCACTCTACGCATATGAAAGCTTGATAAAAAACTTATTTTTTTTATTTTATTTAAAATGTCGGCTTTTCTACACTTTTCGCTATTTACTAAGTTATTACTCTACCAGGCTATACCAGCCTCCTCGTATCTTAAACTTAGAAGAGTCCAGGATAGCAAATCCCTATTTTTTTTTCGTATTCCTTAACAATTAACTTTATACGGATTTCCGAAAGGCTATAAAGTCTTTATCCCGTATAGAGTCAAAACTCCATATCAATGAAAAAATCGAATGAAAATTCGGTCTGTAATTTATATAGCCTGTCATTTATATTTTGTTGTGTAATAGATATAAAAATCACATATAAAATAACAGACGTTGAATCATGACTCACATAAAGAAATAAAAAAATTGGCTCAATAATTAAATATATAGGCAAATCCTACAGATTTTGAGTAAATATTACGATAGTCTTCTTCTTTGCGCACAGCTCCTGGTCCCAGCTCTTGGTCTCTGAAAGTCAAGGACTTTTTATATACAATAAAACTATAGTAAATGTGTCATATAGTGAAAACTACGTATGGTCAACCTTTTGTTTACTGGTCGAAAACAAGCATTTGTGAGGGCATGCCAAGATCATATTCTAACTGCACAATTTATATAAATAACCAATAAATAAAACGTTGTTAAAAGTCAAATACGCTACGAAACAAGACTTATGACTGCCTTATTCCTATAATTTTAAGGCTTCAATTCTGTTACCTATTACTCATAGCGCGGTATATTACATTAGCAAGCTTTTGTAATCACTTACGTACACTGTGTACATAGTCGTAACATGCGTACGTCCGCAAACTCTGAAAAATATTTGGACAGGTCAAATATTGTGTTTATAGCACGAGCACTTCCTGATTCGGCGACGTATTAAGGTAACTTTGCTAAGGCCATATGATAATTTGTGTGCGTCCAAATGGACGTGTTGTGACACGATGAATGTTGTTGTTCTTTTTGTGTTATTAATATCATTTTTAACTTGACTGATAGTCACAGCATTACCTTACCCAAATTTATTTTCACAAAAAAATCGACATTAAACTCTTTAGAAGTGTAGTTTCGTGATATATTTAATAATATGGGGTAATTTTGATTTAAAAAACAAAATACTGAACCGATTTTTATAAAAAAATATGCGATCGTTTCGTAAGTATCGTTTCAGACAAAAATAAAATTTTAAATCTGTTCACAAATGACAGTGATACGCGCGAATGTATACATAAAAACACATCCGAATTGAGTATCTTTTGAAGTCGGTTAAAATACATTTGCTTATGATATTTGATTATAAAAGCATGCTATGTTGGTAAAAATATAGAAACATTCGCATTGAGAGCCGTCCCTTTTTTTAAGTCGGTTAGATAACTTACCATCAATAGAAAGCCTAACGATAGAAGAATATTAGGATAAAGTTTTTAAATAGGAAAAATCGTACGTGAGGTATTGATGTGCAAATAAAACAGTTTGAATAAAAATAACACTAAAAATGATCCATAATTTTACTTGTCAAAGCTATGGATGACATTATTTTTTTATATTGTAAATTCAATCTTACGCGCAATATAAAAAGTTGTGTGTAACAAGCAATGTGCAACGTATTTTCAAGGAAAGCGCTTGACGTTTTTGAGACGCTGATTGTGTTATACAATTAAATAATAAACGACCTCTCGTAATACGGCACGGCGGCCAATCTAATCCGGGTGTAGCCAACTGCGCAGGAGACATTATAGTGCACAAGTGTATGCGCAAACATAGGTGCACTCTTTGTTCCTTTACTCTCATAGCCAGATGGGATGGATATCCGATACGACCGGAGAGAGATCAAGCGCAGGACTGATTTTTTACATGCCCATCCGACGCATGCATCATCTTTATTTTAAGGCAATCGGGTGATATGCCGGCATTACCCTAACCCAACCAAGAAACAATAACGCAAAGTCGTCTCCCCGCGGCGTTTGAACCCACGACCTCCCGTTTGTAAAGTTAGCGCCCATACCGCTAGGCTACGGATGCGGTTTAATTATATGAGTAGGATTACCACAGTTTGATCTAACATTTTGAATCAAATCGATTCGTATTTCTAATAAAAGTTAGTTGCCCTAGCCCAACAAGGAACAACTACACAAAGTCATTGTCCCCTCGCGGGATTCGAAACTACTACTTCCGATTTACAAAGCAAGGGCCCATACCACTAGGCTGCGGAGGCATTGTGTATCTATAGTTTTATACATCAAAAACGTGAAGAGATGATTTTAATGCTTTACACACACTTAAGCACATTGAGGCCGGCTTGTACCAGATTTCGTTTTAATATGACCTAAACAAATTTAAGAAAAACGTTTAAAATAAAAACGGGTGTCAAATTGTGACGGATTTATCAATTTCGGTAAACAGATTTAGCGACCTATTTATCGGTATAAGGCTATGAAAAGACTTAAACGTAAGTTTAAATTCAATTTTACTTATTTAGCGATGTGGTGAAAACGGCCATGAATAAATTATTGTTGTACCGTTTCACCTCATAATAAACATAAAGTTCTTTAATGTTATTCCTTAAGAATTAAACAAAAATAACCATCTATATATTGATGGCTCAGCTGTCTATCAGTCAGTCCATCTTTCCTCTCAGTCACAGCGCTGTATCTCTTGAATTATAATAAGTGCTGAACATTTAATTATTTTTTTTATTAAATGAATGCAGTTGGCATATACTTAAAGACATTGACAGGGCATTTTTAGGCCACTTTTAAAGTCAAAGAAATATATTAATATATTTTTATGCATTAAAACTTCATGCACAAAATAAAGTACATAGGCGGACTTAATGCTAACAGCATTTTCTATCAGTCAACCATTAAGAGGTCGTGAGAAGTCAAGGTGCACATAATATAAAATTAAATAGGCTTAAAAATAAACTATGCATATACTAAAATAAAATTTATATTTGAAACGAAAGCAAGATTTTTTTCGCGGTCCTAATAATGGCTATTGGCATACATAATAAATATATTAAGATGCTAAGAAATCCTTTCCTTTCCATGACGTATCTGCTACTCTTGAATTGATTCATTCATATTACGTTATTAATTATTTGCTTAACAAAATAATATCTTTTGCAATATTCTATGGAAATTTAAATACATCATGAAGAAAAATAGTTTAATCAGGTTTAATATTTTAAGTTCTTCATAACAAACTGTTCACTTTGTGAGCGGCATTGTAAACGTCATCATTTATTTGTGATACATGGTGTAGTATATTTATGACATTTTTAGAAAATTATTACTTTCTAATAAAATAGGTCATAAGGTCGCGAATAAAAACGTGACCCTTAGCCGCACCTTAATGTCTTAAATGTCAGGCTTTGCCGTAAGTTTATCGGCGAGACGGCAAAATTTTGACATTAAACACTAACCTGATAACTAACCGTAAATATCAGGAGGGAAAACTTGATATTTTTATTCAATGTGAGGTCACACCATCTTACATTGAAAATATATCAATTTACGTCAACAAACTGCCAGATCTGAAACAAGTCGAATCCAGTTATCGAATAAATAAATCATTCAAACCGAGGCACTAAAAGATCATTTTACTCGACAAGGATATTAAAGTTGTTATGTTATATTTTGTTTATAAAACGCTGCCTTTACTTGTATGTAAATCCTCTTTGTGTTGCAAGTTGTTTTTCACGTGGTAGAGCACAACACCTGTTTGCAGCTTTTACTGTCACTTTTACGGCCACACTCGTCCCGGGAAGTACCACTGCCCTTCATAAAGTCGGCATAAAATAAAGTATGCGTGACTTTTGAGGATGCCGGATGGCCATGTCTATCTATCCCTTTTCTTTTCCCACTCCTATCCCCCCGCCAAATCCTTTATCCGACCCTATCTAATAAACCTATTGTATCTGGTTTCCCAGGTTGACGCACTCGCAACTCACCGGATGTTGCGTGAGTCCATGGGCGACGGGATCACTTACCATCCAGGTTAACCGTCTGCTCGTTGTCTTCCTTTCCATAAAAAAGAACGATTTACATACATTCCACATACACAATCATCTAAATCTGATAAAATTATCTGTAAACCATACAAATAATTGTTCCGAGTGGGAATCGAACCCACTGCACAAACAACTGCGCCAACCGCTCATCCAAATAATGTTAATATAACCTTATATAAATAAGTTGAGATTGCGCAGTTCCAAAATTTCACTAATAGTGAAATTTTGGAACTGCGCAATCCAACATGAGAGTTAAGTATCAAGTACATAAACAGACTGTTCCCGGAAATAAAATCGCTCTCGTCGTACGATAAATAATAATTTCACAAGAAGCTATCGGCAGTTCCTCGATATTCTTCATTTTTCAAATGCAAAACCTATAGAGAAATGGCTTCAACAAAATGACTCATTCCAGCGAATGTTTTTAAGACTAAAAGTTTATTTTCCAAGAAAATTTAAAAACTGAATTGAATCTTAAAACGGAAATTATATGTCAGATCGTTGAATGTACACTTTGGTGACAAATAATTTCTGATTTCAACATGAAGAGATTTTTATCAACCGACTCCAGAAAGGGTAAAGTTTCTAATTCCACTGTATATATGAATGTACGCTAGCAATATTTTTTTTATTTAAAAACATACAGTGTAAACGCCCATCTAACATCATTCGAACATTTATTTTAAATTTAATTATTTGTTTTAATGATCACTGCGTTGCGTGTCGTGGGTTCGATTCCACTTGGAACAATTACAGTGTAAACTCCATGTAACGTCACTCGTTTTAATGACAAACTCCCTAAAGCATCGACATCACATGGCTTGGATTGGTTTAGTTTGCCTGCTATACAATTATACACACTTACCATTTAACGGAAACTCTATAACGTAATAAAATGTACAGTCCCTATAGTATTGTTATCTAGAGTTTACATTGTAATTACAAGGTGTTCCAATATAATTTTCATGAGAATAAGTTCGATAATTACTTTTAAAATATAAACAAATGAAAATTTTTCGGTTCGAACGTTCACTTTAAGGCGTTAAAAGCCGGCTTCACTGTTCTATATAAAAATAATTTATTAAATTTTTTTTACCACCCCACTACAATTAACATGATTGAACATTTACTATACAGAGACTTCAACCGCAACTGGAACATTGTCACTCGATCAAATAACATTAAGTGTTTGAGCGCGTATAAATGATTGTTTTAATAGATTATTGCAAACCCAGATAAAACTGCATTGCTTTATATAGCAATATAATAATTCTACACGTGCAGCAATAACTACTCCTTTTTAACCCAACTTCAAAAAAGAAGGAAGTATAATCCATCTGAAACATGTGAGAGGTGAGATAAATAATTATCTTCTCCCACATTTATATTTTTTTTCTAGATTAAGATTTAAATGAGCGATGACGTTTTGAATTAGGGACCTTCAAGAAAAGGCGTACTCCTAGCTCGAAGGCCGGCAACGTTCTTGTGACTCCTCCGGTGTTGCAGAAGTCCATGGGCGGCGGTAATCACTTATAATCGGGTCAGCCGCTAGCTCGTATGCCTTCTTGTCCGTAAGAAAAAAAAAACCTATTCAGATCATCTACAACCTATCTTCTTATAAGGGCTCTGTAAAGTTTACTTTAAATCAGCGATGTGAAAAAAAAAATAGACAAAATAAGTCAGCAGTTTGTCAACATACTCTTCAAGGGCCCAATCATTACATCAGATTTGATAGGCCAAAAATCCTCGCGAAAGAACACCGGTTCCTGCCAAGGATGATTAGTGAGGCTATTGAAATTAAAAAACATCCAAATTTCAATAGGGAGGACGGTTGGGTGCTACCATCTGCTTGGGATCCC
>JAOCPS010025905.1:0-17377 GCA_025505425.1 Graphium colonna | reverse complement strand
GTGCGTGGCAGGAAATGCCGGCGAAATCGCACGGTTGTGGACTGCCAACCATCAAGGTGGTGTGGATGGTGTTTTTTTGGTTTGTCGCGTAGTGCGTTGAGCAAAAGTAGCAGCAGGAGATTATGTATTACCATCATTTAGTAAAATTTTTGATAAAATAATGTTAAATCAGCTTTAGCAAACTAAACAGTTAAGTGAGCAGTTAGTGCATTTTAAAACAAATAGTATTTTTCACAGCGAGCAATATGGATTCACTAATGTTATCTCAATATCCGATGCGAATATTGCACTTTTGAAATATATAAATAACGCATAGGAGAAATCGCAAAATACTATTGATGTTTTCTGTCACCTGTCAAATCATTAGACTTTGTAGAACATAATACCTTTCTTCTCAAGCTTCATCAGTATGGAATAGATCTTGACCTCATTGCCTCCAACCCAATTGGAATGATTCATAAAGTACTTATAAATAATGTGAGTTCTTCTCAATGTCTATTCTGGGTCCATTCCTGTTTCTAGTTTATATAATGATGCTCTTTTCACGCGAAAGAGTTGTGTGATGTTATACTATTTGCTGATGATACTTCCCTGATTTTAAAAGTGGACAGAAATGCGACAACTTATAACAAAGTGAATAGTGCACAGTCACATATACTCTATTGGTTTAATTATAACAACCTTGTGTTAAATGCAAACAAGGTATACGCGTGTATAATAAAATCCACCACCTGTACTAAACCTACCATTAGACCAATTTAAGTGCAAAATTAAAACTACGCTTCTGCGTAAAACCTATTATACCGTCGCAGAATACTTTTCTGATTTAAACGCGTGGGATTAATGCTGTTGGTATTTACGTAAGGCAAACGAGATAACTTTAGTACAAATAATTGTAAGCCTACATTATTTTAAAAGACCACTGCTGAGTTTCTCGCTCTTTTCAGAAGAATCTCTGCCTTCCGAGCTGGTGGTAGCTTCATCACGAACATTGGCATTATGCTAATGTAAAATTTTGACGTTTCATAAGAACGCGTAAGCGTCTTTGTCAACTAAGATGTAATTTTGAATTTGAATTTGAAGATAATATTTATAATACACTCTAGCAGATTTATAATATATTTTTATAAAACACAATATTTGTTACACAATACCAAAATTCGTCGAGGGTTGTATCAAGTTAAATGTCTCAGCGAGCTTTTTTCTTCATTATATAAAGAAACAGGCTCATTGAGACATAATATCGTTTAGTAATACGGAGCTTTAATATCATATTTGGATATTCAAGCGCCGTATGACTACAATATTATATCGCTGATATGTTAAGATTCGACCAGATCGTGTCTCTGTCAGTACTATACCTTCCTTAGGTCCACAAAGAACAGCAGCGACATATGAAAACATTGCGGCTATTAACTGTCTAAAGAGCAAAAGACCAAACCCAAGGTCCTGTTCGTGCGAAGATACAAAATTACATATGAAGGAGTTATAAAAACATGCAGCTTTGTATTTGCCACCAATGCCTTTAATTAATGCAAAAACAATAAGTTTTTATCCCTAATTTATAAGACCACCATACACATATAAGAAAAGTCAAGTTTAAATGGCCAGTGGCACCCTGGATGAGTGTAGGAATTCGCATGGCTGTTAGGTGCATATATCGTAGGTTTCATTTATCTCAAAATGATAAAACTAAATAAAATTGGTTTATTTACGAATGAACAAGAAACCAGTGAAACCAGACGATACGCAACGCTAAATGCCATTATATTCTCGATTTTGTACTTCTTCAATTCCTGGTATTTAAAAGTTCCTTGGAACGCTTAATTTCTAGTATCACCAAATCGTAATTATAAAACATTTCTAGCTCAACCGATTTATATGATTTAAATCTAAATTTCCTTACCACTTTCTCGATAGATGTTTTGACAATAAGCTAAACACATTTCATTTAAATTACCGATGCGTCCAATTATCAATCCCTTTTTTCTCACGTTTTCGATGACATTAAAAAAACCTTTCAATCAAGTCTCACGCGGTTGGCTGTGACAAGATTGGTCGACGAATGATTGTTCAGGTCTTTTTCTTCACAATGGTGCAAAGCTTTTTTTATTCCTGTCCCGTACTTTTCCAATCTTTCACATTATCTCACTCTTTCTGTCCTAGATACTGGAGTCGTGTGCACTTAAGCAAGTTTCGCGCTTTGTGATAAGATTAATTGTACTCTAAAGTTATGGTCTCAGTAGATTTTTAAAACTTGTCTAATGTTGTCAATCATTGTTTCTAAAAATGCATGGTGCCGTCGAAATTCAGGATATCGATACCAATTATAACGGATGTGTTAGTACATGCATGTGAAACTACAAAAAATACGCGTCAACAAATATATACGGTAATCATATAATTAATGTTATAAATAAAGTTGATTCAAACACTTAATTTTCTGCACCACGTGAATAATGATACGTTGACTTTTGAATGACCTTAAGATATTATAATAATAAATTCAAAATTAGAGATATGCATAAATCACTATCTACTTGAACTTCTACCGAAAAAACTTGATTACTACGCATTTTACAAGTAATATTGAATTTTATACGTTGTACTCCCGTTTTCGATAAAAATTTAAGTTTTACGGCTTAATGTTGCAAATTCAAAAACAAATCCTTATCAAAACAATACTTATTAATTTGGTTACGTACGTCAACGTGGCGAAAATAAGAACAATTTAATTTTACTTGAATTAATATAGGTCAGTTAATCAAATGCGGATAGGCATTGAAGCAGGTAGTCACTTCTGGTGTAAACGACTATAAGTGAAATTTAATAAGAAATATCCACGAGGCGAAATTTTTAAGTCAGTAAAGTTGAGTTTGCAAATTGATTGAAGTTAATTTTCACACCAAATTACAAAAACTAAAACACTTTAAAAGTATACTTCCGGAACATATTTTCTCCTTTAATTTGATTTAAAAAACAAACTGTAAATCCGATTTTTATAAGAGAATTTGAAGGGCATTGTGGATGCGTATTTATTCTATCACATACAAAAAAAAATTCAAATAAGTTAATAAGTTGCGGAGGTATGTGCGAACAATGGTAAATTTTGTTATTTTTGTTTAAAAAACATACTTATCAATCGTTTTTTTAAACATAAGGGGCTATTTATGAGGAATAACTATTCATATATTTTTACAATATTGCTTTACTTTAAACTTAAAAATGTCATAACATGTTATAAATTAATACATTACATAAATAAAATTTATATAATATATACATATAAAAAATACAAAAAATACATAGACACAGAATCACACACAACATACACTTCGATAAATATAAACTTTAGTAATATACTACTACATCCACCATGCTGGTAATTTATAGAATCCCTTAGGAAATAATTGCGCTTGAATTATTTCTTATTAGGAGGTCTTTGTATGTCTGTCAGGCAGGGGGCTCCAGAGTAATGTAGCTTGAAGACTGACAGATTTTCCGAAAAAGGATGAAGAATTTTAATCCGTATATTGGACGATGAGCGGAAAAGTCTGCCATTATTGAGTGAAAGATATGAAATTTGTTCTTGAGATAAGGTGGAGAAGCTGGATCATTTAAAATGCAAAAGAGAACAAGCAAAAGTCTAAAGTTACGCCTTTGTGAGCCATTTAACACGTGTGCCATAGTGAGAGACATGACCATATTTCTGAAGACTGAAGATGAACCTGATGCAGTTATTAGATAAGCGCTCAAGATTGTTAACAAGTACCATGTTGAGGTCTGGGTAACACAGATCGGCATGATCTATTATGGGTAGTATAAGAGTTTGAAGAAGCAATAATTTAGTGTTAACGGGAATAAAATTCTTAAAAGATATGGCGATCTCAATGGTTTAAAGACTTTACGACTAACGTCAGTGAAATGTTTTCGCAGCGTATTGTACAATCCATATAAAGACCCAGGTATTTATCTAAATATAAATATGGAATTATTTATCCTTATAAAAGATAGCAGGTAACATTCTAGAGCTGCTTACTAAAATCCCTTAACATTTGTTTAGCTTAACTGACTCCAAAACGCAAAGACATCATGTTTCATTAGGTATGAGTTTATCTTAGCAATTGCGTTATGGAGCTTGTCGATATTGGCTCGTACTACTACTATCTGAAGATCTTCAGCATGAACTATAAATGATTCAAGCTATCAATAAAGGATGTGGTGACGTTAATAAAAACAGAAAATTTTAAAGGAGAAAGTAGAGAGATTTTTAATAAAATAGAAAAAAATAACAAATATCGTTCAACCATAGCACGTGATAGCACTCTGCAAAATATATGCAATTTTATTTCGCGCGCTATTTTCTCTTCTATTTTACAGCGAATATGTAAAATCTTCTGGCAATTGTAAAATTATTTTGTATAAGATTAAATGATCTTTTTAATTTGATAAAAAAACAGCATACTGTGTTGTTATTATCAAACTACTCAACGAAGCATTGTTTTGTTACAGTTATAAGTCGAATTATATAGAAATAATAGAAAGGAAACGATCAATGAAATTTCTTTCGTATTTCTCAGACTGTCTGTTTTAAGGCCTGTCTATAACTAATAATTAATTAATTATATCTGAATTCCTTATAAATTTAATAATTCTCTATTAGTTCATACGATATTTCCTACATTTCCAAATCAAGAAGCTGACTCAAGCGGGTTACTTATACTATGAAAATCATTATATACTGAAATATATTTTTGTTTCAAATATGGATTAAAATTTATATTCATATTAGTCACCCAATAATGCTTTAAACTCAGTTATATAGAAAATAAAGATTACCAAAAGTGTAAAAGTTATAGGACACCTATCACTGTCTATTTGTAAACATGAAACTTTATGTACATATTAAAATAAATATCCAACTCACACTTAAATATACAATGTGTGCGTATTATGAGATAATTGACTTGCAAAGCTTTTTGCTTGCGCAACAAACACAAACACAAGCATTCAAAAAGTAACAAAATAAAATATCGCGTCTACCATCTATCGAGTGCGCCCGCTAATTGTGACTCGCAGTATACTAGCGCCATAGCGTTCTTTGCGTCATCTGCTATCATCCATTTAATAACTTGGCGCTTTCGCTTAGCGCCCTTATATTTATGATGATGCTGTACGACTCAGTTAGTAACTGCGATATTTCTGGCGTAAAATTTGAGACAACATAGCACGCTGTTTGTGTTGAGTACAAATAGCACGCTATGTGGTATGTTCCCCAATATTAACCTCCTGTTATATTATTGATGCAGACATTACTGGGTATGTAATGTCTGCATCATAATATAATCGCATATTTATCGATGTTTAATTTTTTTCCTTAAATGAAAGCTAGATCTTAAATATTAATTTGATTTACATCAACGACTTCAACTGGCCATATCAATGACTGTTTTTATATATTTGTATATACTGACTTTTTTTCTCTTTATTTATAACTACCGCAATATCAATAAAATTTGTGTAATATACCGCTAGCTTGTCGGTTATATACTATCTATTGAAAATAAGGAAACATCGCTTTAGATATTAAGTTGTTTTATATCGATTGTACGGGAATCAGCTTAGGCGGGCTCAGAATATACATATTGTCAACCCTAAAGCTTACCGCTTGTTAACTAGATACTTGTCTTTAAGATTATGTTAAACAGTCCTGTATAGTAAGTTTAAGGACCCTTATTCACATAATAGACGTGTAGCATACTGTTTCGTTTTATGTCCGTCTCATAAGAGTTACACTAATCGCCCAAAGCTGATATACTGGTTGATTGCAAGTTAGTAACGCATAAATTTACAAACTGACTTAAAAAAAAAGAGGAGATGTTTATATGTTTTATGTATGTTCGCGCATATGTATTTTTATCTGTTACGGATTTTTTCGCACATATCTCAGATTGCATTGCATGCATTGATTTTTAAAATTATTTTTTTAACTGATAAGGTATAAAATATTTCTTCAAAAATGGTTGTTTATAATTTACATAAAAATCGAATCAGTGGTTTGTTTCTTTAAAATCAAAATAACGGAGGAGATATGTTTCGATAGTACACTTTAAAGACGTTTATAGTCAGGTTTTGTAATTTACTGTGAAAATAAACTTGATTTCGTTTAAGCATCAATTTTTTAACTGTTAGTAGAAACACTTTCCTAATAATTAATTAAAAGGAAGGGAACTGTTCGCATTATTGCTAGTCTACTCGTGATTTTATAGGTCACATAGCGGTGGTGATAAAAGCGACTGATTCACTGACCAAAACACAGACACAGACTTCAGATATTATGCCGTAACAAATTCCCTCCACAAAATCATGAGAATTGGCTATTTTAACGCTTGCTTTGCTAGACGGCTCTGATTACGTGCCACCAACCATGCGGGGAGATCTGTTCATAATTTCCGTAACATATGATGTGACTCAGATCTTCACGCCTACACGTATTCTGTTGCACTTTCTGATGACAACTTACCGGTTAATCGTAAGATCTCAATCCATGCTCCTCTAACATCGTCCGTACATTGTTTACTACGAATTAAGGTCACATGGACATTGCTGTCTGTATGTCATTGACAAGTATTGCACTAATGGTCAGCAGATTATTTACCATGGTTCTCCTTCTCTATTAAAAAAAATGTTGGCTCCACGAAGAGATGTTACATCTCTACGGGGCCCACAGTATTTACCTCGGCGATTGTTCAGAGGAATTGTTTAGATTATCAGAGCGTTATGGTTGAATACGACATGAATGGTCCGATATGTGAAAAAGCGGTTTTTTATTTCATAATTACAGTTGATTTAATACAAATAATCATATTATTGATGATGATCTGATGAGCGACGGAAGGGTTCTTAGCAATACGCGTATTGAAAAAATACCCGATTGAAAATTTTCACTATGTCTAAATTGACTACTAGGGCTTCCTACTTGCTCTCAATTTCTTCCACATGAACGGGTCAAGTACATAAATAGAACACTACTGTTAGTTATAAAAGTCGGTCGAAACCGACTTTTGCGAACCCATATGGATTTGTCATTGCTATTAATTTTATGGCTATTAATTTTTGACTTCATTATTGTTATCATCATTTTGAAACCATTCGTTCAATCAACTGATATCATCGATACCACCTAAATTGTTGGTGGTCCACTACTACGCGTCTTTTTCTTCTTTCGTCATTTCATTATGGAATCAATTGTCATCAGTGGTATTTCCGAGCGGATATGAATTGGGGACCTCCAACAAAAGAGTGTATTTTATTTCAATAGTTGGCAACTATCTTATAGTATTTCCCATGGTGTTGGATACCCCGTCCATGAGCGGCAATGAAAACTTACCATCAGCCGAGTCGTTTGCTCCTTTGCCTTCTTCGACGCACAAATTCTATGTCATACAACAGTATCTAATAATTTAGGTATTTCTAGAACTATTTAAGCGCTAAAGTACCGAAATTAAATAATAATAATAATAAAACTATTTGTGTAGAGACGTAAAATATTATTCTATTAACGTTAGTTGTCACACAGATTCGTTACAGATTATAGGTTTAAATAGAATACAAGGATGTTATAACGTAAAAGAAAAATAAAGTAATAGCCTATTTTTTAACTACTTTTACTGCTCGTAAAAGGCCTCCCCAGTATATAGGGTTCAGACTTTGTTTATTAAATAAGCCGACGTAAAAATCAACTGTTATTTTAAAAATAAAATGATTTTATGAATTTTATGGTAGGACTGAGGTGTTTGATGTCCTGGTGTCACTTGTTAATCCTGCATACCGTCAGCTTGAATATTATTTTTTTAATCTGATCTATGCAGTAACTACTAATTGTATCTTTAGGTCTTGCAGTGTTGTGCTTATTTCTTGAGTTTATTTTATTTATAATGGGATCCTAAGCAAATTGTAGCACCCAACCGTCTTCCCTATTGAAATTTGGATATTTTTTAATTTCAGTAGCCTCACGAATCATCCATGGCAGGAACCGGTGTTCTTTTGCGAGGATTTTTGGCCTATCAAATCTGATGTATTGGTTGGGCTTTTGAAGAGTATGTTGACAAACTACAGACTTATTTTGTCTTTTATTTTTTAATCAGTTATGTGCTCCTTCACCCGTGTTATTATAGCTCTCTTTGTTTGTCCTGCATAGGAGAGACCACATTCACAATCAAGCTTGTATACTCCAGGATCTTGTAGAGGGATGTTGTACTTGACAGGTGGTAAAACTTTACTTATTTACTTTAGCGGCTTATAATATATAAAATGTTTTAATGGAGGCGCGCTTCAAGATGTAGCTATTCTTGTCTGTGACTCCTCTGACATATGGTAAGATAGCAAGTACTCGCTTTACTATGGCTGGGTTCACACGGTCACTGTGAGGTTGGCGTGGTGCTGGGAGCTTGTTGTCGCGCAGGCCCTCCGCAGGCCGCCTCCGTCAGACGCTTGGCGCTTGCATCGTTCTATTCCACTCAATCCACTGGGGTAAATTGCAATATATTTCCCATTTAAATGTTCATTATGTTCATAACGACACACGACGTTCGTAAGTATAATTATATTGGTAACATTATATTCACTCTTACATTGTAGGTAATACAAACACCTATCGATAAGTGCTACCCAAACAAAATATTTAAATGCTGTATAATTTTTTATAGTGAAACCATTAAATTCTTTTAGGCAATTTTTCACTTCTTAATATTATCCAAATTTTTTATAATATTGTTATAATAAATGATATATTAACAGGTTTTTATCGTGATTTGAATTTATTTGTTTACCAGGAAATGTACCATGGTAGCTCAGCGTCCGGGCGCTCGCTTTCAATTCTGTTTGAGGAGTGAGGGTAACCTGAATTTTATTCCCGGTGCTGGCACCAATGAAATTGTCGTTTCCTAATGGCAATTTTAAGTGTGCAATTACTCTGTGCTCAGCGATGAAGAAAATTATCGTGAGGAAATCTGCATTTTAAAGAAATAATACGTTAGAAAATTATGTTAACTAAATATTTGATAAGTTATTTCAATACTGTAATCATAGGTTTCATGACACAATTTTAAGCAATTTCAAATATATTAAAACAATAAACGTTGTTGCTTACAGCAGCGGCTTTCTTTTGTCCTTACCATCACTCAATGTTGAGTGATGGTAAAGACAAAACGAAGCCGCTGCCGATTAACCGAAATCGAGCAATCATATGTTTAAAAAAAAAACATTAAACAAAATTTGATTAAATTCAATGTTTTAATAAATAATAATTAAAACTTTATTATACAATACATCTTTAAACCGATAGAAAATAAAAAAGACAAGACTGATTATTTGAAAAAAACGCCACGCGGCTATAATGCGCTAAACGACTTGCGCGAGCCGACGTCTAGTACCGCTTGCTTGAGCTTGAAGTAAAACTGACTAAATAGCGAACGCGCAAAATTCATGGTGTCTGTTGTCATGAATACTTGATTTAATTAAATTCAATATTAACAGATTTAACTTGGCAAAACGACACAGATACCAAAGCCATGGTATAAATATATAGAACGAAAAGTGTATAGACATAAATGTCATAATATTATAATATGGTGAAAAGGTGCATTATCTTAATTACCTGTAATATGGCAATATAAACAACGTACCTACATGTTTAAAAAAAATAATTTAAAATTTTAAAAAAGGTATTTGTTCAAATTTTTTTTACAATATTATATAAAATGTAATACAAATATTTAAATTTCCTTACTCCCTTCATTAATGAGATTGATTTGTAAGGCATAATCGTTCCATTTTCCATAGTTATAATGTTATTAAGCCGCCGCGGTTCAAATCGCTGCCCTTGTCACAACGAGCGCGTAAACACAACGTAAGGAAAATATTGAACGTACACTTGAGCATTATCATATCTCCAGCGCATTTCTTTAATCCTCAGGCTTGCGGGAATATCGAGCTTCTTCCAAACACTATAGCTGTTGTAGATATTAAATGTCTGAGTTCCGGGGCAGTGGACGGGACCTTGGCAAAATAATTATGGAAATTTTAACCGTAAGGGATAAAATCAGTTAAATATAAAATTCATCTTCAGGAAGAACTCGATAGGTATATCCAAAAAAATATTTATTTAACTCAGGTACAATCAGGTACATTCAATTTTCTTCTTGATTTATTTCATAGCGTAAGCTTCTGTCTTTTACATCACACGATATTAAATCTTTTAAGAATTTTTAAAATAAACTTTTAAAGGGAGTTTATACAACGTCGTCGAAGTATTCACATCATATTTCATTTTTCAAGGCGAACTAAGAGAAGCTTACCGACAACAGTCGAGAATCTTTGATGAAGTAAGAAAGATTGCTTTTATATAAATTGAAGAAATGAAACGTTTCATGCTATTTAAATTGAAAGTATTAATATTGTAGAAAGTACTAATATTGTAAAGTTTTGTATAGAAATTTCTTACTGGAAAACATTACTACTTTAACTGAGATATGGTACGTTTATTTTTTTTTTTACATCTTAACATAGGATTTGTTTAAGTAAAGCTTATCTATATCTACCGTTTTTAAAAAGGAAAAACAGTATAATACGGATCTGGATACGGATGGGTCTTTGATGTATTATATCTATTTATTTCTATAAGGTTTAATTGAAATTCAATTTAAGTTTATATCCGTAACACTAAGTATGTATCAATATCAATATTGCACTGCCTTCCCTTTTCATAAAAATATTTTAGAGTATAGACAATCACAATGAAGTGGAAACTGGCAGGCGTTGCGGCCCCAACACTTAAATGTATATAAAACACTTTCTAATTGGACAAGAAATAAAAAACTCAAAACCGGTTTCGAAATAAACACAATTTAAAATTTTAGTATTCTCAACGCTTGTCACTATTTGAACATAATTTTAAATTGCGGTTTGTTGTTGGTTAAGTTGGACATGTTAATTAAAAAAATACAACTTTATGAAATTGAAAACATTAATTAGTGATGAATTTTACATGCGGAAGTAGTTCAGGATTCTCAGTTGCCTTTACGGAATTGTTGTTTTCGGTTAGAACTGTTCTTTGTTTTAACGTATATTGCTTTTTCTGTCTATTTTGAACATTTTTTTACACAATTAGAATCTTTACAAAAAAAACTTATATAAGTTGTTCGGTTAGCTTTTACAAGTTAAACGTTGTTCAATAAACATTTGCGTTTAACGTACATATGTTTGTTTAATACATTGGTACAGATGAACCAACAGAAATAAATTGCAATCATCTAAATGTGAAACGTAAATCTTTAAAACTAAGAATGCTAGCGTAGTGAAACAAATTGCGCGTCGTAAAAAATTAAATGCTTCTTACATAAAGAGAACAAAACTCATGTGTCACACTAATATTATTCGTTTAATATACCTATGAAATAAGAAGTGTCAATATTCTCTTGTGATGTCGTTACCCTGGTTATGCTCTTTTTGGCCTGTAAAGGTTCTGCCCGGCTTCGTCATACAGTCGTAGAATTCGTTTACCAACACACTGCCAGCTTTGCTATATCACGCTGAAAATATATTGTTTTTATCGGCATGTTTTAGCATTATAAAATCAGGTGATGAAGGCTGATTATAAGAAATGTTGTTTGCATGCCTTTCTGTTCAATGACGTAGATACATACGTTTGCAAAAAAATAACAATCAATACCAGCTCCTTCCATTTAACCGCATCCAGTCGAAGCCCCTCGAATTGTTGACGATTAATCTTTTTCTGATCGGCTCTGTCCCTGGCTCTGCAAAGGGACGTTGCGTTTCTTTGCATCCTTTACCGTATTTTCCACGGTGAGTGTTCCGAGGAATTGTTCCGACTGATACCTACTGCTACTTTTGCTCATCCTACTACGCGACAAACCATTCAGCACCATCGACACCACCTTGATGGTTGGAAGTCCACAACCGTGCGATTTCACTAACATTTACTGCCACCCACGACTATTTTGTGGAATGAATTATCGCCAGCGGTATTTTCGGACCGATCCGAGTAAGGGATCTTCAAGAAACGAGCGTACTCTTATCTAAAAGGCCGGCAACACTCTTGTAACTCCTCTGGTGTTGCGGGAGTCCATGGGTCACTGTTATCGTTTAATATCGGGTGAGTCTGCTCGCTTGCCTCCTCTTCCATTAAAGCAAACTCCTTGTTACATTTAACATAAGACTTATTTCCTAACTTTGTCATAGTTGACAACATAACTATATAGTAAGTAAGAAGTTCTATTGCTATCACGTAAGGAGTTTTAAAAGCCTATTAAATAAAATCTGTTTCAAATTGGTATAATCCATCAGCATCTATGATGTATGTTAAAAATTTCTTGTTATTAAAATAAATCACTATTATAATTTTGAAAACGGTTTTCTACCTTTGCTTCACACTGTAGTCCCAAATGTGAAACTATCAAAACAGTTAGCGCTTAAAGCACTTATATACTATATAAACTATTATGTACTGTATAAAATAAATTAACTTTGTTTTCCAAACATAGATAATTTTTTGGCGGTTCTTTGTTATCCAAAAGTAATTATTCATATTAAACCTTATTTTATTAAAATTATTATTATGTATTCTGAAATTTTCTAAACGAAAATATAAATCCAATGTGGTTGTTGTATTGACTGATTAAGAAGATCTTTGTTCAAGTTTCGGTAATACGCGTATGCATAATAGACGACCGTAAATGTAAGTATTTGCACTAGTATTTAATCTTAAATGGAAAGAAACTCTTCAGACAATAAAGAGTTCTAAACTATTCATATACTGGCTGACTTGGGTAACTCGTTCCGCCCAGCTTATTATGTTAATTAGGATGAAGCCCAGACTCACTCAAATGCAAATGCTATTCAAAATTATTGATATTGAATCCATATCAATAATTTTGAATAGCATTTGCAGGAGCTACGACATAATTTGACAGATGAGAACAGATGATGGGAGCCATCGGAATGTCGAAAGCTGATGTGCGGCAACAGACTGCAGCTGTCACCCTTGGCATTAGACAATGTGTCATAGACCGTGTCCGGACACGTTAACCTATCACCCTCCAAGCCTAACAACCTCGTACCTCTCGAGATTACCGGTACATCTAAAATACATTGTACAGCTCTTTAGGCTTGTTGATATGCATATGCCACTGAGAGTTATATCCATAGAGCCCTGCAATCGTAGGGTCCTTTTACAAAGGACTCAAACACAGAATTTAGAAGGAAGAAGATTGGCGTTGCGTTTTCGCACCCGACGAATCTCTTTTTGATTGGTTAGGGACGTTACGAATATTTTTTTTCTTATTGCAAAAAAGTATATTAAAGTAAATTTCCAAAAATAAAAAACCTAAAACATTGAACAGAAACTGTAACAAGTAACTTTGAAAATGCTAACAGTGCCTTAAATTATTTATATTTTTGTTGGTTTATCAATACTTGACCATAATATAAAAATATTTTTAGAGGAAGAAATAAATTTCGCACACTATAAAATTATTATGTAATAATCGAAGTTAAGTGGCCATTTTAGCCTATTCATTAACGAAATATTCAAGTCACCCCAATTAACCTAAAATGTTAGGGATCAATTCCAAAAGTCCTTTGAGTCGGCAACTAAATATGTAGGCAGCCATGTTAAATAATTTCTATAATTTTATTTTTTTCTCATTAATATTACACAAATTTGCAAAATAGTGTAAAAATCTTCAATTAATAAACTTATTTCATCTAATCTTCGATAAAAGTCACTATGAGTTATTAGTTTGAAAACGTTATTCCTATATACACATTTATTTATAATACAATTATCAATTATAGTATATAGTGCATTTGTCATTTCTGTTATAAAAATAAATTGCAAGAAACAAGAAAAATAACTTAAACACCCAAATAGATTGACAACAATTTGCATAGTCAGGCAGACATATTTTAGTCTACCTGCAATTATCAAGGTTAATTGAGTTCATAATTTCATTTAGAGGATCCACGACGTTACTAGTAAATAAAATAAACCTATCAGATGTTCATAAACCTGTGGTTTTGTTATAATAAACCATAATATTCTAGTGAATTCGTATGTACACGTTGGGGTAGCGTAATGTACATGTAACAGTAAAGTTATCCCATTATATAGTAAAAAAGGTTGGAAAAGCACTTCGACTTACCAAAAGGCAATAAATAAATTCCCGGTACTGACCTAACCAAGCTGAATTTTGTCCGCACCGGCCAATCTACTTTAAGAATATACCCGGTGAAGGATAATCTACAGAAGTAAAACCGCAGAGACAACACTTTTTGTTCCTTATACTCATCGATTAATGGGACGGATATCCGACTTGACTCGAAAATAATCAAGCGCAGAACCAAATAGTTATGTATCTATGTTAATTTAGGCAATCGGCTAATTAACCTTTTTTTTCTGAACTGAATGTAGATTATTTCCAGCCAATCCACCGCATGCCTACCTTTACAAAGGGCAAATTTGGCAACATTCGTAATACTGGCCCTCCGTTGGAATGAGGCACCCCTTTACCAGCTCCTTCCATTAGACCGCATCTAACGTCATGCTAATCGAATTTACTTGTGGGTCTTGACTATTTTATAATCTGTTGTAATAAGCTGTTGACATCTTTTATAATCGTTCAACTCGGCCAGCTTGTTTTCTCAAAGGGCGTACAAATCAATTTAGCTTATCTTTGGCAGCGTTTGACAGGATTCATCATATTTTTTGTAGGATTCAATTACATTATAAACTGTACATTATACAGTTTAAAATGTGTTTGAATTTACGTTCTGATGAATAAACGTTAAAAAAATATATTTCACGTAAGCGACCTTGCCTAGTATTCCAAGTACCCCCTACGGCCGGGTCCCCGCCTTGTCGTGGCGGGGGAGCTTAGTAGCCACGGGTTAGTGCAATCCACGGTGTAGCTAAGAGGAACCCTAGGAACGGTGATGAACGGTCGGCCGAGAGAGCCGCTCAAGTTGGGCTTGTGGAGCCCACCTTTCATGCGTGCCGGAGTGGTTGCGAGGTCAGTTGGATGGTGGATGCGTCTGCTTCGCCCCTGGCCCCTGCAACGAAGAGGGAGTCCTGGGGGAAGAAGAGAGATCGTAGGTCGCTCTCCCTATCCCGCGACTTGGTGGGGCCGCAGGATAGGGAGGCAACTTGGTGGGGCCGCACCACCGACGGATGCGGCGTAGACGGGCCGCGGGGAGTGGATTTCTACTCTCTGCGGCCGAATCTGGATGAGTGGCGGACCCCTGCATCGTATCCGCCGCGGGGGCCGGGAGGCTTGTTACTCGTTGGCACTTGCTATTCTGGCTCCCAAGGCCTTGGGCGCCTTACTCGGGGGAGTTTGTCGCCCATAAGAGAGAGGCCAAGTAGAAAGGCACAGTCGTTGTTCCGGTGGGAGAGGGGGTTGCCCCCGAGGAGGGGCTGCTTAGGCGGCCAGCGCTTGTTGGGTCGCGGAAGTGTGCAAAAGCGTTCCCGTGGCCCTGCTCATATGCGCCGAGGTGGTTTCAATAACATCTCGGGGGTTTTAGTCGGTAAGAGTCCGATCCGACATAATCCGTCTTGCCCCATCGAGGAGGTATGCGTTTTTTGCATTTCCTCCAGGTAAAACAAAAGAAAAGACTTCCAAATACCCACATTTGATAATGTTTGTGAATATTTCGATTTTTTTTTAAATCACATGTATGTATTCGAGATAGGTAAGTATGGTATGTGTACATATCGTATTTAATTGAAACATTTATAAGTTCTCGATAACACTTGCACGAAGCGCACATTTTGCTTTTAAAAATTAATATATCTGAACAGAAAATCGATCATATCAGCATTTCTTATGATCCATGTCGTACATAATATTATCTTTTACCCTTTATTGAATTTTCCCAAGAGTCGGGTTTATTAATATTAACACGCCGATCCTTTAACCCGAGCGATTAGTTCTTATGGAAATTGAGTTTCAAACAATTGTTTTAATTAAATAAGTCTTACCTGATACTTTATTATGACTTTACACAATCTGTATGTTAATATGAAATCAAGTAACTTGAATGTTTTTTAAATTTTTTATCATGTTTAGACTACTGCTTTTTTGCCGTTTTAACAAAATATCTTGTCGTTATAATATTAACTAGTGGTCGCCCAGTGAGTCGAAATTCAACCATAATTCATTTAAGTTATAAGCTTGATCATTATTGAGGTTCTAATGTCAAAGACTAATTACTAATTCAATACAAAGATAAAAGTTAATTTGTCTATGTTTCAAAAAAATTATATAAATGTCTGCTTTATGTGACGGGACTGAAATGCAATCATGCTTTAGGTAGGTATGTTAATTAAATATTTGTGACTTTATTACAAAAAATACTATGAAACTTAAATATGTCGAAAAATTCATTAAAATAAAATATACCGTTAATATTTATTTCATGAAATAAATGACGTCCATTGATTTTGACTTGCATATTTTGATTATTGTAATAAAACCCCAAATTCAAAATTCAATTACTTTATTTCCATAAAATACTCAAAACATTGTTCTAATCTTCAATACTTTATAATAAATGAAAATAAAAAATCGCCTGCCATTACATGGAAACAAAACATTCTTTGGAAAAAAAGCCTGTTTGAGGAGTAGAGCTCTCAAGAGAAGAAGCAGGCAAGAAACTCATGGCCACTCTTTTTAATCGAAATGTTTTTAGATAGATAGATTTTTTTAGATAGATTTTATTTGCATAAACATGGTATACATACATTCGATGCAAGATATTAATTATATAAGAGTTCAGACATATCTAGCCGCATATTACGGCATGCAAATTGGCAACATAAGATAGCACATGGGCCGTGAAACTATATATATTACATAATTATATACTTTATTATGTATTTTACAAAATAATATTTAATAAGTTTAGAGGCCCCAGCCAGACGAGAAAAATATTTTAAAAACAAAAATAATAATAGTAAATCTTTATTGTCAAAATTACAGTTATAAATACTTTGAGTCCCTGAATCCTAAACTAGGAATTAAACCTGTATCTCAGGAGTCAGTTCCTTCCACCCAAAACAATATGTTCAATTTTGTATTTGTGTGTGTTTGTGTTTGTGTGTGTGTGTGTGTGTGTGTGTTGTGAGCGCGCATTTTATCGCGAGTTATGATACGATACGATTTTCTGTTTGTTCATAGTCCAGTGTCCTTTTCGGTCTTCCTTTATAATCGTTATTGTAAAAGGTATGCATATCAGTCACAATTCTTAGTATATACAGTTGTCGCACACTGAGTATTTGGCTTTCTTTGTATAGTGCATG
>JAOCPS010025795.1:0-17384 GCA_025505425.1 Graphium colonna | reverse complement strand
TTCCGAAATTACCGGTGCCCTTCACTAGCTTCCCAATGCACAAAAACGGCTCCCTCTGTCCCGCCCCCCCCAACACCCCCCCCCCCCCCACACACATATACATTAATGTTTCTGTAATATATATATTACAGAAACATTAATGTAAGCTTGTGGTATATCTTGTTTTATAAACTGAATACCTTTGCATGCAGCCTGCATTACTCTGAACCAACCATGAAACAACAACACAAAATTGTTCTCCCCTCGCGAGATTAATTTTTATTTTTAGTTATTTAATATTTTCATCATTTTTATTCCTAGTTACTTAACACATAATTCTAGTAAAAGAGAAAACAGAGGATCACTTATTTTCTTTTTCATTATCATTTACTTATTTCTCTTCTTGATTAATCAATTACAATGTACTCATAAAAGGAGTCCGTTTTCCTTTTCAGGTATGGCACCCTAATAAACATTATGCAATTTTTATTCAGAAATATTCAATGAAAACTTTATTAATTCTGGTATTACGTGAAATGGTGGTGTTATAAATGAAATTTTGATATTAACCCAAACGTAAATGAAACTAGCTACGGGACATGCCCCTCACCGCGGTTAATTCACTGCATTTGGAAGTCAGTGAATATTACAAGGAGACCAACCATGAAATAAGAAAATTTATAAAATACACCACATTTCCGTATCCTACAATATAAAAATTGGTACTAAAATTACATTTTAAACATAAACTCAAATATGACCGTCTGTTATTAGCTTATAAGCTTTATCGTGATTTTTATTATATAGCGTTATTCATATTACTTTAATTATTGGCCCACATAATAAACGGCTTTATCGTAAAACTTACTTTTTTTTATGCCAAAATATTAAAAAAATGCCGTAATAACTTTAACACGTGTTTGTGTAGAGCGATACAAACATAACAATTTAATCTATAAGTTCGAATTGTTTTTATTTTGGTTTTCGTGTAGATATTTTAACGTTTTCTATGTAGCTTTAAAAACTAAGTTGTCCTGATGTTATCCATTATACTGCATTGTACTCCCCGTTGTTAATACAATAAAAGAGCTAAGACATTTAACACCTCTTTGCAGTTCGCAAATAACCGAATTATCGACGATTAGAGTAGCTTTTTTTAACAAAGTTAATAAATTTAAAAGAGCTCATTAATTTTTAGCCCCTGATTTAATTTCAATTTCACAACTAAATAGCAGATATAAAAATAAATATATTTAAGACCATTAACAATATTTCTTCCAAACATCATCAATTTTATTTAAATATTTAAAAAAGTATTAAAACCGATTGAACAAACTTCGTTTCTGACATAATTGTACCAAAATGGTCTCATATGGTTCAAAAGATATCACGGAACACACAAACACACAGCAAATGGCGAGTTTTCGGCGCACTTCTTATAGAAGTTCAGTATTTTTTATTATTGTTATAGTAAATAATAATTTTCTAATCTAAATTTTATGGAAGCAAAGAAGCAAAAAATCAAAATTCTTTAACAAAATTTAATTCGAGAAATTTACCTACATTACCATTGGCGTTTGTTTTATTTCGACATTCAGCCAGATGTGACAATCTTACCTTAAAATTCTCCCTTATCGAACATAAGACTTTAAAGCCAACGAAGTTTACTGTCGTTCACATCCGATCTCTATGTTTTAATTGTATGAGTCACCAATAGAGCATAACCATAAGAGACGTGTCTTTGTTTGAATAACTGCTTCAATTGCGTATATGCTGGTTCTTTAAGCTTTTCTTCTGGGTTTTTAAGCGGAGTTAATTCATATTTTTATCCTGCTGTAGGCATATTTTTATTCTCCTTTCGGAAACTAAAGCTATAAAAAATAAAAAGTTTTTATTTTTTATAGCAATTTATTTTTAAAAGCAATTATATGATTTAGGATTTTTCTGAATTTTTGTATCTTGTCAAAATTTTTAGGGTCTTTAAATAAATTAAATACACCACGGTACTGTAACCGAAAACATTCTGGTGATTTAAAAAAGTATTAGTTTTAATAATTAATAATCAGTATTAGTTTTAATAATAATAATAAATATTTGATAATCGTCTGACCGTGCAGTCAGAAGAACTGGAGTTGTATACGCTACTCACCATTATGTTCGAGTGATCTGCATATAGGTCAAAGTAGCACATGACGCAACGTGACGATGACGTGTGCTACTTAGACCTAAATAAAGATTACTCGAACATAATGGTGAGTAGAGTATGCAAGTCTAGTTTACCTATGATACTTGAGCTCCCAATTACGATAACTGGGCACTTGCGTGGGTTGACAGTCAAACCAAACCTTTCGAACCATTTGCAGTAGCAACCAAAATAGTGTCAACAACTTCATGATCATAGAAATGTAGGTCAAACAGATAGTGCGCACTCCAAGATCATTAGTAAGAAGATTTATAAAAACAGAAAATGTCATTGGAGTAAGAATGCCACCTTAAGGGATACCGCTTGCAGGGTTTAGCCAACTTGATAAGAGTTTTTTGATTCTAGTGTTAACTGCTAGCATGTGCCATGAAATATAAGAAGAAATCCATTCCAGCACTTCATCGGATAAGATCATCAGATTAAATGGGAAAGCACTGCTAACAGGATGTTGTAACTGACAATATTAAAGGCATCTAAAAAGTCATTCAATACCATTACTTTGTTATCTTTCATGTCCACTCTAATGTCATAAATCATTTTCAGGAGAGCAGTTTTCATACTGTAGGTAACCTCTGCTAAGTTAGTTCTTTAATATCGACTTTATTCATAAATTTTCTTGTCTTTGTTTCATTTATTATTTGGTATGTTTGTTAGATTGTCGACATATTTGTTTTGATTTAAATATTTTCATGGTTTTTTTTTAAATATGTCATGTCTGTTAAAGCTCTTTATTTAATTATTCAACAAGTAATATTGAAGGGAATTAATGATAACGTGCGTATTTTTTGGTGATTATAGACTTTTAAATCCATATATTTCCTTTACCCGATTACAGTCCAGATCAATGAAGTCATTTGAAAGATTGTCATAGCCTATAGATTAATTACTTAATTTTCAAAATGCTACATTCAATAGTTGAATGATTTCAAGTAATGACTTTGAGTGAAATAGTCACTGCAGTACAATACCGCAGTGACTATTTCAGAGAGTCCTTACGTGTTATTGCTTAACTAAGTATGCCAACGGCAAAAGTAGCACTACATTCTCTTTTTGAAGATAAAAGCGTATAATAATAGTTAATTAAGGTTCCTACGGTGAGACTGCTAATGCTGTTAAACCTTTAGTGAAAACTGTTTCTTGCAATAATGTTAAAATAGCTTACAATTATAGCATTTATTTCAGTGCTAGATTTTTCCGATTAAATAAGAAAATAGTTCGTAAAAAAAGAGTGAAGACAAATTTTTTGTTTACTAAATTTATTAAATATAGAAAATAATTGAATATAATACCGTAAGACTTTTTAACTACTTGTGTTTTTGTTGTTAAGAAAATGTATAAACAGCTAATTGATCATTAAGCTGTCAGTGACTATATCTTTATTTAAATCCTGTTATTATTCGTAAAGTTAATTAAATAAAAAAATAAATTAAACCATGTATGTTTATTTTAACTATGTAATACTAATAATAAGTATTTTTGTTTGCATCTATACAATATGCTGCCTCATTGTCACTTTATTGTAGTCCGCATTATGGTTTTTTACTATATTTTAAACAACCCTGCTGCAGACATTGCAAATAAAAAACCTATAACTGTTTGAAACGGTCCAGAAATCCAACGCCCGTTATTATGAAAAATGATAAAGAGTTATTTGTAAAAACCAATAGTGAACAAAACAGTTATATTATTTTAATAAAAATTGACGATTATTACGTACACAGTTAGTTTTACAACGTTTGTATTTTAGCAGGGCAGAAAATATAAAAGGAAATTAACATTCAGCCTTTTTGCAAATAAGTCCATGGGTTCCTGCAAAACCAGAATAGAGTGCTGACAAGTATTTTAGAAATAGTTCTAAAATACCTGTAAAATGTTTCCTTTAATTTTTTATAAATTAAGTACTTAGCAGCAACACTATTATAAATAACGATTACTTGTATTAACGATGTAATGCAGTTCCATCATTCTTCGTTAATACACTGAAATACTTATTTGTCTACCTGTTTAAGAAATATATGTTACTGACATTAAAAATAGTAATACATTTTTTAACATAAAGAGAACAGTTGTATAAAAGTCACGTTTTATATAGTTTTGTTTTTAAAGCGGGGAATGCCTTTGTTCACTTCGCCGTCCACGCTGCGGGGGCAGCAGACAGGGCTTCGTGTGGGGATCGCAGAACTACCCACTAAACCCAGCGGTGTTCCTCCTTTGCCTGACCAGGTCGTGGTATCTACGTTTTTTTTATTGAAAGGAAGACAAACGAGCAGACGGTTCACCTGATGGTAAGTGATCCCGTCGCCTACGGACACACGCAACATCTGGAGAGTAGCGAGTGCGTTGTCAACCTGGGAAATTGGATACATTTGGTTTATTGTATAGGATGGGTCGGGATTAAGGATTTGGAGAGGATAGGAGTGGGATAAGAAAGGGGTAGACATGACCCTCCGACATCCCTAAAAGTCATGCATTCTTTATTTTATGCCGACTTTACAAAGGGCGGTGGTACTTCCCCGGACGAGCATGGCCGTAAAAGTGCAGCAAAAGCTGTGAAAGGATTTATGCTCAACCACATCTAATCTACGTTAGTTTATCCACGGTAACCTCAACCTCAAAGCTAATTTGATTCTCCAATTTAATAATAGTTTTTTCATATTGTAAAAGGTAGTTCTAGCTTCAATTATTGTCCTAGTCTCCTGTTCGGGCTTTCAAGTTTCATTAAGGTAACAATAAAGATACTTATATTTCTTGGCCCTTTCTAATCAATTATGTCCAATATATAATGGAGCACTTATTACAGATCCATTACTGTAAGCTTGTGGTATAGGCTCTTGTTTTATAAACTGAATACCTTTGCATGCAGCCCGCATTGCTCGGAACCAGCCATGAAACAAAAATACAAAATTGTTCTCCCCTCGCGAGATTTATTTATATATTTAGTTATTTAATATTTTCATCATTTTTATTCCTAGTTACTTAACACATAATCCTCGTAAAAGAGAAAACAGAGGATCACTTATTTTCTTTTTCTATGTAATGGATTAATCAATTACAATGTAATCATAAAAGGAATCCGTTTTTCTTTTCAGGTATGGCACGCTAATAAACATTATGCAATTTTTATTTAGAAATATTTTATGAAAAGTTCTATAAATTCTGGTATTACTTGAAATGGTGTTATAAATAAAACTTTGATATTAACCCAAACATAAATGAAACTAGCTACGGGACATGTCCCTCGCCGCGGTTAATTTACTGCACTTGGAAGTCACTGAATATTACAAGGGGACCAACCATGAAAAAAGAAAATTTATAAAATACACCACATTTCCGTATCCTACAATATAAAAATTGGTACTTAAATTACATTTTAAATATAAACTCAAATATGACCTTCTGTTATTAGCTTATAAGCTTTATCGTGATTTTGATTATAGATCGTTATACATATTACTTTAATTATTGGTCCACATAATACACGGCTTTATCCTAAAACTTATTTTTTTTCATGCCAAAACATATAAAAAATGCCGTAATAACTTTACCACGCGTGTGTGTAGAGCGAACAATTTAATCTATAAGTTCGAATTGTTTTTATTTTGGTTTTCGTGTATATATTTTAACGTTTTCTATGTAGCTTTAAAAACTAAGTTATTCTGATGTTATCGATTATACTGCATTGTACTTCCCATTATAAATACAATAAAAGAACTAAGACATTTAACACCTCTTTGCTGTTCGCAAATAACCGAATTATCGACGATTAGAGTAGCTTTTTTTAACACAGTTAATAAATTTTAAAAGAACAAATTAACTTTTAGCCCTTGATTTCATTTCAATTTCACAACTAAACAGCAGATATAAAAATAAATAGATTTAAGACCATGATCATATTTCTTTCAAACTTCTGGAAGTTATTTCAATTTTATTTATATAATTGAAAAAGTATTAAAGCCGATTGAACAAACTTCATTTCTGGCATAAATGTACCGAAGTCATTTTAAAGTCTCCTGGTTCAAAAGTTATCACGGAACACACAAACACACAGCAAAAGGTGAGTTTTCGCCGCATTTTTTATAGAAGTTCAGTATTTTTTATTATTGTTATAGTAAATAATAATTTTCTAAAGTAAATTTTATGGAAGCAAGAAACAAACAACGAAAATTCTTTAACTAAATTTAATTCGAAATTTACCTATATTACCATTGGCGGTTGTTTTATTTCAACATTCAGCCAGAAGTGACAATCTTATCTTAAAATTCTCCCTTATCGAGCAGAAGACTTTAAAGCCAACGAAGTTTACTGTCGTTCACATCCGAAGTCTATGTTTTAATTGTAAGAGTCACCAATAGAGCATAACCATAAGCGACGTGTCTTTGTTTGGATAACTGCTACAATTGCGTATATGCTGGTTCTTTAAGCTTTTCTTTTGGGTTTTTTAAGCGGAGTTAATTCATATTTTTATCCTGCTGTAGACATATTTTTATTCTCCTTTCGGAAACTAAAGCTATGAAAAATAAAAACTTAGAAGATGGCGACCATCCATTAAAAGCAATTATATGATTTAGGATTTTTCTGAATTCTTGTATCTTGTCACAATTTTTAGGGTCTTTAAATAAATTAAATACACCACGGTGCTGTAACCGAAAACATTTTGGTGATTTAAAAAAGTATTAGTTTTAATAATTAATAATATATACAAAATTGTGCCCAGAATAGCGAATTTTGTTTAATAATTAAAATTTTAAAACTTTGTTTAATTTTACACTTTGCGAGTTTTATACAATTTTAAAGAGATTTACTCTTCGGATCTGGAAAAGGCGGGCCAGCTTTAAGATGTAATTAAGATAAATTGCACGGGACAACTCATTTTGCATTAAGCTCACTAATTCCTTTAAGTCACAAATGTAGAACGATGTTTTCTGTAAGATGTAAGACTAATTAATAATAACAGTATTTCTAACATAGTTCCTTAAATATATTTAAAGTTGATATATTTATCTTTATTTTTAATTAAAGCAAAATTATAAATGGCGGACGGCTATTTTTACACGGTTTTTACCATTACTCTGTTTTTCTTTTCTTCTTTTTGACTTTTAAGGGTATTTCAGTTTTGTCTATATAATATAATACCTTTTACAGTATGCAAGAACCATTAATAAATAGGAGAATCAAATTAGCTTTGACGTTGAGAATGGTAAAGTACTATAATCTACCAATCCTTATCTACCGTTGTGAAAGTTTGACCTTTAAACAAAACTTCTCACAGGGCATGGTTATTTCGGCCGTTACCTATAGGAGTTTGTGGGGATTGAGTCAGATCTCAGGGGTTACTACTGCGCGTCCAGCGCCTTGGACACGGCCGAGTACACGCTCGCCGTTTGCGCGGGCTGACCCAACGCGCCACGCTCGTTGGTGCAGTTGGGCTTACTTAATGTAAAAGGGTAGGAAATAGCTAAAAGTACGATATGTAGTCTATTGTTGGGTACAAAAGCAATTTTGAATGGTTCTTTTGAAGCTTTTACATGTAGGTATAATTTTTTGTTTTTCTTTTATTATATAATTTTTTCCTTCGCATTCAAAAACTAGAACTTGCGATGTGTTATAAATGTGTTTATTCTCTAGATTCATAAATTGTCACAATAAAGATTACAATGTTGTAACATACATTTGTTATAAAGTAAATTGATCTTTATAATATTTTAGTACATTATAGATTTGTAAATTAATGCAAAAGAAATAACTAAAATACAAAAATGTAAATATCTGCATCGTCCTTAATTTCTTTTGACTGTAGTTTTTAAATTCATTTGCATTGTGTTGGTGAATTAAGACTGACGTTGTAGTGAGCGTGAGATTTATTGCATTTGATATATAATAGATGTTGAGCTTTGATATCCCATAACATTGGTCTTGAACTATGGGAAAACATGTATAATTTCACAATTGACGATTTATGTATAAGTAAAATGGAAGAATTGAGTGAATTATTTTCACGTGAGTTACCTATCTATGAGTAAGTAACATACGCCCTACTTAAATGTCTGACTAAAAATTTGGGTAATCGTTGAAAAAATAAATATAATATGGTTATCTACTTTAAGGTGTTGTGGACACTTTAATAGTAAACGAATGTGTTAACAAAACTAGCGGGTGCATTTCAAGCCTCGGCGTATCTAATTCACTGCATACAAAAGTCACTGAATGTTACATGGGCACTAACCATAAGACAAGTAAATTTATACTGCTGCCACTAGAATTTTAATGTTTACTATGATGCTTATATAGTTAAGCATTTTTCACTCACATTTTTACATTTTGTGATACATTTGTTTATACGTTAACGAAAAATCTGAACACTGTGTTATTGTTCAGAGTAAATATATTGAAAAGAGAAAAATATTTTCATGTTTCATTTTAAACTCCTTCCCTGTCATTCCATGAACCTGTTCACCTCTCCTCGCATATAATAATTACACGGTTTAGCTCAATTATTCACATAATCATAACTATTTTTTTTCTGTACAATCCATACCATTAAATGAATACCACCGTAGTGATGTGTTGTCTTTACAATTGTTCGACATATTATAAAAGATGGTTTAAATTTTTATATCATGGCAATGCCGGGTCGACAAATGTTAAAATGATGATAAGTGTATTACATTCACTTATGCCACATTAATTCAACAATAATTTTAAATGCTAAAATAATGCAAACAAATGAGATAAAACGGGTCTTACACGTAATATAGACAAAGATGACATAACTCAAAAATCCTTGAAAGTCAAGAAGAAGAAAAGAAAAACAGAGATATGGTAAAAACCGAAAGAAAGTAGCGGTGCGCCATTTATAATTTTGTTTTATTTAAAAATAAAAAATAATGAATAAATCAACAATTTTTTACAGAAAACATCGTTTTACATTTGTGACTTAAAGGAATTAGTGAACTAGATGCAAAATCAATTGTCCCGTGCAATTTATCTTAATGACATCTTAAAGCTGGCCTGCCTTTTTCCGATCCGAAGAGTAAATCTCTTTAAAATTGTATAAAACTCTCAAAGTGTAAAATGAAACACAGTTTTAAAATTTAAATTATTTAGCAAAATTCGATATTCTGGACAATTTTACTTGTAATTATTAAAAATAAAACTTTTTTAAATTACCAAAATGCGATTACAGCATCGTGGTCTATTAAATTTATTCAAAGACCCTAAAAATTGTGACAAGATACAAAGAATTCAAAAGATCCTATATCGTATAAGTGCTTTCAATTAACGGTCGAAATCTTCTAATACATCATTCTAAAGTTTTTATTTTTCATAGCTTTAGTTTCCGAAAGGAGAATAAAATTATGCATACAGCAGGATAAAAATATGAATTAACTCAGCTTAAAAAACCTAAAAAAAAGAAAAGCTAAAAGAACCAGCATATACGCATTTGAAGCAGTTATCCAAACAAAGACACGTCTCTTATGGTTATGCTCTATTGGTGACTCATACAATTAAAACATAGAGTTCGGATGTTAACGACAGTAAACTTCGTTAGCTTGAAAGTCTCCTACTCGACAAGGGAGAATTTTAAGATAATATTGTCACTTCTGGCTGAATGTTGAAATAATACAAACAACAGTGGTAATGTAAGTAAATTTTGAATTAAATTGGATTAAAAATTGTGGTTTTTTGCTTCTTTTGCTTCCATAAAATTTACATTAGAAAATTATTATTTATTATAACAATAATAAAAAATACTGAACTTCTATAAGAAGTGCAGTGAAAACTCGTTTTTTGCTGTGTGTTTGTGTGTTCCGTAATAACTTTTGAACCAGGGGACTATTTTAAATAATTTTGGTACATTTATGTCAGAAATGAAGTTTGTTCAATCGGCTTTAATACTTTTTTAAATATTTAAATAAAATTGAAATAACTTCCAGAAGTTTGAAAGAAAACTGTTAATGGTTTTAAATCTATTTATTTTTATATCTGCTATTTACTTGTGAAAATGAAATTAAATCACGGGCTAAGAGTTAATTAGTTCTTTTAGATTTATTAACTTTGTTACAAAAAGCTACTCTAAACGTCGATAATTCGGTTAATTGCGAACAGCAAAGAGGTGTTAATTCTTTTATTGTATTTACAACGGGGAGTACAATACGGTATAATGTATATAACATCAGATCAACTTAGTTTTTAAAGCTACATAGAAAACGTTTAAATATATATACGAAATCCAAAATAAAAACAATTCGAACTTATGGGTTAAATTGTTATGTTTGTATCGCTCTACACACACGCCTGGTTAAGTTATTACGGCATTGTTTAAATATTTTGGCATTTTAGGATAAAGCCGTGTATTATGTGGGCCGATAATTAAAGTAATTTGTATAACGCTATAACGCTCAATAATCAAAATTATGATAAAGCTTATAGGCTAATAACCGAGGGTCATATTTGAGTTTATATTTAAAATGTAATTTTTGGACTTTCTTTTGTATAGTAGAATACGGAAATGTGGTGTATTTTATAAATTTCCTTATTTCACGGTTGGTGCCCGTGTACTAATATTCAGTGACTTCCAAGTGCAGTGAATTAACTGCGGCAAGGGACAAGTGCCGTAGCTAGTTTCATTTATGTTCGAGTTTATGTCAAAGTTTTATATAACATCACTATGTCAGGCAATACCAGAATTCATAAGGTTTTCATTAAATATTTCGAAATAAAAATTGCATAATGTTTAATAGGGTGCAAGTGTGAAGACGGACTCCTTTTATGATTACATTGTTGTTCATAAATCCGTTACATAGAAAAAGAAAATACGTGAACACCTGCTTTTTTCTTTTACGAGAATTATGTATAAAATAACTAGGAATAAAAATGATGCCCAGCGTTATTATCGTAATGACCAATTACGGAAGTCTCAATTACTAAGAATTTTCTCGCCAAAAAGTTCAACCACTCTTCAATTAATTAAAAGAAATTAAAATCCTTTTAAAGAAGAGTCACTAAAATCTAATAACAAACAGCCAATAAATCTAGGTTACTAACATTTTAGTAACCGCTTAGCCCAGTTCCTAACTGCTGGACCTCGGCAGCGTAATTAGAAAGTCTAGGGGTTGATTCCTAACTGGAACAGTTAATTCTATGTCCTACAAATAATTGTTCTGGATAAAGGAGTTTACATTATGTTGTGCAATTTTTTGTTGCTGTTTCATGGTTGGTTCAGAGCAATGCGGGCTTATCACGCCATTATGTAATAATGAGATCTATGCGTCGGATAGGCATGTATAAAATTGGCCCTGGTTATCAAGAAAACCTTTGGTAGACTTTATAGGATATCAGTTTCTTTAAATATACAGATAATGTTACCTGTGGAAGTTTTTGCAGATCTTTTGCAACAAATATAGGCATTTTTTCGGAATCCGTTCTTTTTATTACGGTAATAATATCTTCAATGTCTCTCTGCGTTTTTCCATCCTTTTTGCGTGTAATTTTGTGACTGGTTATATTAGCAGACTCAAAAAGAAGATTTTTAGTTTGCACTATCTCTTCACTAGAAAATGTCCAGGACATTACACAGGCGAACAATACTTTATTCATCCATTACATCACTTTTGTTTTGTATAAAAGCAAGTAATTCGGAAATAATAGTATTACAATTTCTACATTTCACTATATTGGATGTCATTGCATCGAATACACGATAACACGATTTTATTCTTGTGACGTTAAGCAATATGCCCGTGCGTAGTTGCAATGTTACTGACTTACGCAAATATTATACATTTTGAAATTGAACAACTTTACGGATTTAATCGCGGTTTTTATTTAAATTTTATCACCCGACTTTCTGACAGCGTTCATCGTCCCAGATAGGACAGATGTTTGTTGTCCTGGTGTCACTTGTCAATCCTGCTTACCATCTTGAATATTAATTTTTAGTTTGAGCTACGCCGTAACTACTTACAGTATCTGTAGATCTTCTAGTGCTATACTTATTTTTTGAGTTGATTTTATTTATAATGGGCTCCCAAGCAGATGGTAGCACCCAAACATAATATCTATTTAAATTTGGATGTTTCTTAATTTAAAAAATCCTTGGCAGGAAGCGGTGTTCTTTTGCGAGGATTTTGACCTATCGAACCTGATGTGATGCCCAACCATTTCATTATATGTTGACTAATTGCAGTCTTATTTTGTTTATTATTTTTTATATCAGCTATCTGTTCCTTCACCGGGGTTTTAATAGAAACCACGTTCACAATTAAGCTCTATCAATCAAATCAACATATCAGTCCTAACAGTGATCATGAATGCCGTAAATGTTTTGAAACGTTGGCTGATGTAATTTAAAATAAACCGCTATAAAATCCGTAAAATTGCTTTCTTTAAAAACGGAACTCAGCTTATAAAGTGGGCGACGCGTGGTATGGTGAAGGTCACTCCAGGTCAAACGGAGTCGACCTGTGCTTCTAGAAACAATTTAGTCTTGGATGGTTTGATGAACCTTATGAAGGGGAAACTGGGAAGTCAGTCATGTTAAGCGATTCTAGAAATTATCTCAAAGGTAACACGCCGACACACGTGGTGCCACAGATTTGAATTTAGCAGAATTAGTTATCTTCTGGGAAACTTTTAACCACCGACGTTGTTCCTGTAAACACTATCAAATTTTCTCAACATGTGACTCCATACCACGTCCTTAAAATCCTGTTCCAATGTTACATGGAAAGCCGAGCCTCGTAAAAGCGACATACATAATACGTTTCATTTTATAATAAATAAAATATATTCCACAAAGAAAAATCTCTAGAATTTTATAATTATTATATATTATACAGAAAAAAACAATAACACAAAGAATAAAAGGATCAGGAAGACTCATCACTCACCAGTGATCGGAAAAAAAGAATGATTTATCAGTCAACGAAAAAGGATTTCAAGGCGCCCTAGTTATTTTTATAACCTTGGGAAAAGGCATCCCACTACAACTGCGCCTACATAATCGACGGAAGCACAGATTGGATAAAAAATACTAGAAATAATATGTGAAGTCTCTTCTAAGATAAAGCATTGCTATAGACTATATGTAACTTTGCTGTTGTTGATGTATTGTATATATTTTTTTATTATCTATCGTAACTACGTTGCGGACTCTGTCTTCTTTAGTCCGTCACAAAATTACCTATGTATGAAGAGAACTAAAACGTAATAACAAATACTACAAGAAAGAATTTTTATTCATCACGATTTTGTAAATCTTTATATTAAAAATAGGAGTCAAATTATCTGTTTTTAAGAATTTTGTCAGTCTGTTTGGCTGTCTGTATGTTTGTTTGCGCATCACACAAAAACTACTGCATTCATCATTTACAAAATAAACCCCTTTATAGTATGAGTAAAACTGCTTTAGCTACAGCTAGTTATCATATATATTTTTTGTTATCGAAAGTAAAAAAAACGAGCAGACGGTTTACCTAATGTTAAGCGATCCTGTCGCACAGACACACACGACATCCGGAAAGACGCAAGTGCGTTGTCAATGAAATTGGACATAATAGGTTTATTGGATAGAATAAGGTCGGGATTAAGGATTTGGAGGGGAAAGAAGTGGGAAAAGAAAAGGGTAGGAATGGAAATCCGGCATCGTCAAGTCAAGCAAACTTTATTTTTGACTTTGTAAAGGGCGGAGGTACTTTTTCGGGCAAGCGTGGCCGTGGATGTGCAGCAAAAGCTGTTAAAAGATGTTATGCTCTACTATTACATGACGCAGTATGCGTCAGTAAAGTTCAAAACTGCAGATTGATAACCCATAAACAAAATATTGAATTCTCATATTAATATTATTTTAGAATATAAAAATCCATAACAATTAATTTAAAACAAAACAGCATATGTAACAAAAATAAGTCCAAAATAAAAACCAGTCAACAGCGATTTGCTCGCATACCGAGTGTGTTTTTAAGATTTTTTAAGTTTTTACTTTACTTATGCCATAAGATTATAGCTTCTTGCCACATTTCATGATTGTAGATCAACAGAAAAGAAGTACCCTATAGGTTTTGATTCTATTAAGGTACTGCAGATCTAAGTATTTAGTAATCATTTCAATTTTATATATTTATGTGTTCCTGAGAAAAAGTGCCTTAACTGGCAGGTGGACAAGTAAATAATCTTATAAAGGTTCATTTTACCCTAAAAATGAATATTACGATTATTTCTCATAATAAAGTGATTGTTTTAGTTTTCATTTCTAACTGAAATATATTACTTTTACATTACCAAAGCTTTAAGTTGCAAAATCAGAAATTCTTTAAATAGAAATATACAGTGTAAAAATGTTACGATCTCATATAAAAGACTGTAGCCAAAAAAACTGGATTTCCATAAGTACACGTTTGAATCTTATACAATAAATGTGGCTTCATGTTAATTAGCTCTAATTATTATAAGCTTTAGATAACTTCATGAATTTTAAAAATTAACAGATTAAATACCCATCAGATTCCAGGGTGATTAATTTTTTTTAAATAATTTTAAGGCTTTATAGGGCATATATATTCTTAATGTCACAAATATCGTTGTTTTGTGGATATTCACATAACAACAATATTTGTCACACTGTGCGCTTGCTAAGAGCATTAAAGTTGTTAGAAATTACACAGAAAATGTTTTTCTGTCTTTGGAAATCACCACACCCAATTACAGATATTGCATACCTTGGCCAGCTTCTGGTAAAGATATAATGCTAAACTTGAGATTGGCGTTTGATATAAAAACGAAACTAGGTTCAAAATATATTTTTCAATTGTTTTTTTATTGTTTTACAGAGAGAAGGAGGCAAACAAGCAAGCGGCTCACCTGATGGTAAGTGGTCACCGCCGCCGGCCCGGGATTTACACTATGGGTACTCGGGGCTAGTGCCCACGGCGGAAAATTTTCAAGGGGCGGAAAATTTTTCTTAGAAAGTTATATTGGCTTACTTTGAATATATATCCTTTCAAATAAAAAAGAATTTTGAAATTTGGTTCATAATTGGCAATAAAACTGTAAATAATAAAGATATATATGTACAATGAATCTGACAATTCCCTCTTTTTTAAGTGGGTTTAATAAAAGCATTTTTTTCAATGGCGCTGGAATAAAACAGGAAATCCCAGGGGCACCGGGACCGCTAAAGCTTAGTTCGGCCTTGACCACCGCCCATTGACCCCTGCAGCACCAGAAAAGTTACGAGAGCGTTTCCAGCCTTTAAGGCAGAAATAGGCTCTTTTCCTGAAGTCCCTAAGTCGTATTTTATTGCTTTTCCTCAAACAGCTTATTTTATGATAAGATGTGAATTATAACAACCATAAGGCATACGACAATATTCATTATTTTAAATTAAAAAACTTTACAGATTTCATTATGTTTTTTATTCGGTTTTTTAACGGTCACTGGTAGGATTGAAGTGTTTAGTTGTCACTTGTCAATCCTGAATACCTTGAGCTCGTACTGCGTAAATCAAATTAAAATTTATATTCCAAAAAATAAAAATAAATCACAATGAAATCTACATATTTTTTTATTTTAAAACATTAATACTTTTTTTTAAATTCAAAGTCTAATGACAATCATCGAATATATCCTTGCTTAGGAAGTTAAAGTCCATAAAGCAATAATTATGATACGAAAAGCATGTGACAGAATAAGGGATGGTATTTGTGAAAATAAGTATGTCGTTAGATTAACTTGGCATTAAATTATTTTGGGTAAATTAATAGAATCAGGCCTGCAGAGGCGTGCCGCTGAATTTTCGCGGCTTAACATACAATGATACAAAAGTTTAACTCACGTAAATTTAAAGCGCAGATAGATTTATTGAGACGGTACATTCCGTACAGCATACAACTACCATTCCTAAGAGACAGAAAGTAACATTTAAACTTTGAACATCATTTCTGGGACGCGAGTGTTTAATATTTTAAATAAGATATTTTTTATTGTGGTAAGTTTTTTTTTTATTCAGGACGATAACATTTAAAAATAAACCGTTATAAAGGTCGCAAAGCTGTTCAGTTAAAAAAAATGGCTTGGAAACCTCTGCGAACTAAGCTTCCAATTTTTATTAAACAGCAACATGATGCATTGAGTATCAATTTTGAAAAACACGACTATGATATTCCGGGAGAAAATCCAATATTACGGTGTTTGTCACTTACCTAAAATACATCAGAAAAACATTACATTTAATTAAAATCAGCTCTGTCTATTAAAAAGTTAAAGTTAAAGTTTTCTTGACTCGATAGTGCAATACTGCTATAGGAATATGTTATTTCTTTAAAATATACTTGTCAACCCAATATTAACATAAACACAAAAATATTACGACAATCCATGTGAACATTAGCCGAACGGCAACATATATCTCAAAAAGATACTGTCATTATTTTTGTTACGGAAGAAATTTATTTATTAGCAAACTGATCACTATCCCATAAAAACAGGTGAAACAACTGGTAAATACTAGTATAATCTAGTTTACTTTAGAATGGTAAGGGAGTTAAGCAAGAGCAAATTTAAGATATTTTCCTGCTTATTACTAACAGACTTATTAGTGCGCACGTCACGGGTGCTCGGCATAAGCATTGTATGGCGATAAACTTGGCAAATGAGCGACCTATGAGGTAATAAGTTCTAAAAACAAAAATAAAACGTCTACGTAACGAGCGTGTTCTGAAAATATCCACATAGTTGGAAACGTATACATTTTGCAGTAGCTGAGTAAATATGATATTTATAGCATATGAACTGAAGACGATTCTATTATAAAAGACTATGTTAGTTTCTAAGCATAACAATTCTCCAATTTGACAACCTTATTTTTATTTCGTAATGTTTAATTTTTAATTTTTTATCACAGATTTTATTTGAAGATTCATTTTGTCATATGTATATCCGTCCTAAATACGCGAAACTTAATAGTACAGGCCGGTGACGGGCAGCAACGTCATCGGTGTGAGAAGCTTCACCCTGCGAGCGCCAACCCACCTGCCCAGCGTGGCGATTATGGGCAACACTTCCTATGGGCACTAAATAACGGCCACGGCCCCCAGTTCCCGACGGCCCCGCTATTCCTAGTCACGGTGGCGACCATGGTAACGGTGGGCGGGGGGTGCGAAGAATCTCCGGGCTACGGGAGGCCACCACAACCGACTGACCCTGG
>JAOCPS010025578.1:0-17395 GCA_025505425.1 Graphium colonna | reverse complement strand
GCATCTAATTGTTAAGAAGTGTATATCTTTATGGTATGTTTTTGTTCTTTTTATAAATATTAAATGCATTAAATTATTGTTATGTTAAAATTCTGCGGGATAACGGACTAGGCTCTGGTGTCCATATCGTGGCGGACATAAAAGCTAAATATATAAATGCTAATACTAATTGCGGCAAGTAGCGCTGTCAGAAAAGGATTCGACAAACTGCGATCTCCAACGAACCTCCCAAGTAAAGTAACTAATGCAACCCCAATGTCTTTAAATAACAACGCTTAAATAAGTTTAATATTCGAGTAATAAAGTAAGATATGAGAAAAAAAGATTACGCAGATGACTTATTTTCTTATCGTAATAAAATAAATAATTTAACGCCTTGCGTGACGTTAATTTTTAATTTCTTAATACTGAGGATCCTTCACTGTACAATTCACCTCAATGTTGATAAATAAATAATTATTAATTAATACCAAAAAAATCATAAACTTGAGTGTAAAAGTATAATTAATACTCATAGATATTCTATACGTATTACTATTAGTGTAAAACATAAATTTTGCCTCCAGCTAAATATTTAAATTAAAGTAATGCCTCAGTATTTTAGATTTGACAAAATGAACGAAACTCGCTACTCAGCGGGTGGATGTCATACGAGTATTACCCGTTCCGCTGTCAAATTATCATTGTTACGACTTTGAATCCGGTTACAGTCCGCATTGCCCGTATAGAACCTTAAGAGATAATTAAGTGCTTGTTGCGTTGTGTCAAATATAAATGTTAAAAGTATTTCAGTTAGAACTTTGCTTATTTTGACACTGACTTTAGTTTGAACTTATTTACTGTATGACTTTCAAATAGATATTTTTGATTAAAACAATCAAAGCGTGAAAAAATACAAAATATTTACATACATGTTTTCATTACTGATATACAAATATGACCTTAAATGTGTAATCGATATATGATAATGGTGTTTATATATTTGTTATTAAGGAAAATAAAGCTGGTGATGTACTGACTACATACATACGTGATACACGTAACGGGTTACTTAATTTACAATAGCAAAAAATGCTTTCAAATTTAAGGCTTATGAAATTGAAGGTTAGATGTTTCTAAATTATTGCCTTAACGCTATAGAAGATATACGTATGCATCCTAAATGCAGAAGTAATTTTTAATTTGGTTTATTTCAATGCAATGGAAATCGGTTATTTTCGATAAGTACTAAACTATTTTGTTTTTTTATTGCTAAAACTTGTTTGGTTACGTAAATCTAATAAATGTTTTGTGAAGACTCAATAAAAATCATGAGATTTGACGAGTGTTACTTACGCATTCTAAGTATTCACATAAATGGAAAAATAAATTCCTTTATCAATTCAAATTAAAAAGAAAATGTCACTGCATTATTCGTTTGAAATCCATACCTAAAACAGTTAAACGAGTGATCAATAGAAAACAGTATTGCTAAAATAGTAATTTACTAGCAAACCTTTCAACCATAAAACGCTGTCGCCCGCAACGCTGTGATTGATTTCTTCTTTAGACCACTCTCAAAACACGTGTTTTCCAATTACATTTTTGTTAAAATAATTCTCTTTACTTTATCCGTATTTCAGATTAAACTTTGTTACATTTAAAGTATTTATTCATAATGAGTTTATGAAGTACAGCGTGTAACAAAAAATAATATTTGCTAGAAGATTTTAATATATTAGCGACAGATTATAACTGATTATTTTATGTAAGCAAATATGAGTGTGAAAAATTACATTTTTAATACAACTGCAAATAAAAAAACACACACACAGGTGCGCGCATACACACAATCATTAATTATACCTATTAATTTCGTTCGGAAAAAATTCGAAAAGAAGCCAATATAATTTGTTTATTGCCCAATTCTAAAAGGGAAATAATAAAGGCTGGCAAAAACTCTAATCCTTTTTACTGCCAAATGTTGGTTACTATCTCCTACAAAAACTGCCTTTACAGAAAATCTTTCAAATTGTTTTTAGAAGCACGTTAATAAAATGTTTGGTACAATTTTTAATTAGCACAATTAATATTTAAGTAGAACCTTCTTTTATTTAATCGGTTTAGAAAAACTTTTTAAAGAAAATTTACTTTTTTACTTTAAGATTTGTTTTGGAATATAAATGAAAAATTAATACATAATTAATTCAAGTTCATGCTGCTCTGCCACTTCTTCAATTTATTTTGACACAGACTACTATGTTCTATTTTTTAACTGGTTGTTGATTTTAATGACGTATTGTACCAGCAAGTTAAATGGAATAAAAGTTTAACAACTTATTTTATTCTTATTTTTAAAGTCTGAACTGCAATAAATAAAATTTGACTTTAGGGCAATGTAACCAGTTTCAGAAATATACATTACATAAGAAGTGAATGTCAAATAGCAAGTTACATAGAACAAAAGTTTAACGACTTATTTTATTCTTATGTTTAAAGTCTGAACTGCAATAAATAAAATTTGACTTTAGGGCAATGTAACCAATTTCAGATATATACATTACATAAGAAGTGAACGTCAAATAGCAAGTTATATGGAACAAAATTTTTACGACTTATTTTATTCTTATTTTTAAAGTCTGAATTGCAATAAATAAAATTTGACTTTAGGGCAATGTAACCAGTTTCAGAAATATACATTACATAAGAAGTGAACGTCGATGCAAGGCCGGTGATCGAAGCAAATTTTGTATCCAATACTCTATTCTATTTGTTTTTATTGATCGCAGTAAATATGTCATTAAGTACAACTGTGTTTCCTTCGTGACATATCCTTTATAACCTATTACTTAATTTGCGTTTTTCGTGGTATTAACTTCACCTGTTTTAAATTTTATATTCCACGTGTATTCTATAGTAGTACCTAATTAAAACAGCGAATTTATCCTTCACAGTGTGCACATGAAGTTAACCATACTAATTAATAGCGTTATTTATGAGGCCGCAACTGCCATTGTAAAACAACAACCATTTATGGCTACGCTTGGCGAGTTATTATGCTTCAACTGACAATTGGCTTCCATGTTAGCTAATTATAAAATTTGAATAACTTACAAGTTGTTCCGTTGAACCCATTATTTGTTTTTCGTATAAAGTAGTAAACAAATCTTTATTATATATTTTTTATTAAAGTTCACCAACACTGATAACATAGTACAACAATAAAAAATACAATAATTAAGCGCACAAACCATTAAAGGTAAGCACAATATTAATAAATGTAACTTTTCGTTTTTGAAAATGCTTGTAAATGTCTTGCAAATGTTTTACGAATTAGAATACAAGAAGTTAAGTAACTAAGAATACAAACTGGAAGTTAAACTAAAACTAAAAACTATTTGTACGTGCTTATCTCTGCATTTCTAGAACTAAGTCCCATTTGTAAAATATATCTATTTTAAATATATTTAAAGTTTTTATATTATTATTTATGAAACTTAATTTAAGAATATAAAAGCCCTGAATAATTGGTAGTGTGCAAAGGAATCTTTTACGGGTATTTAATATCTGGTCTCGGAAGTAGAAACAGAAGTAATAAAAGGAATTCTTTTTAACACTCGATAACTGTTGCTTTTGCGAAAATTTAAATGCTTAATTTGGGGAAGTTCAATGCGCACTTGGGCCGCTTAGTGGATGATGCCTGATACTATACAACTATAGTCTAAAGGAGGCGGATTAGTTCCATAAAACTTAATAAAAAATGGTTCACTAGTTTGCTTTCCAATTTAAAATACCGGAAAAATATTTCATGAAAGTACAAATCTTCTGCAATTTTCTGTGAAAAAAGTGTTATATCTATTACACTTCTAATAAAAACCCTTTTTCATAGGACTTCAGAGCCAAAAGACACCGTCTCTGAGAATGGCCACGGCTCCAAACGCAGCATTCTTGCCAAAGTGGCAAAGCCCCGTCTACCACGTAGCGCCAGTTCAGGGTCCTCCCTTGAAGAGAAGACTGCTAATGGGGATAAGGAGGAACTGGAGCAGCCCGTGGTGATGGTCATCAAGTTGGCCAGCGTTGAGGAGAGCGATTATGTTGGTATGTTTGAAAATTTTTACTTTGGGTCTATTTATTTTGCCTGTTCAAATTCAAAATATATTTATTTACATAGGCGCTTGTGTTCTTCTAAAAAATCAAAAGGATAATGTCCACTTTCAAATGGCATACCGCACCAAATTGATTCAAGTTAAAAAGTTTTTTTAAGACTAGGCTTATTATATTGACTTCTACAGAAGTTCTATACGTGAAGAAAACCCGGGTTTCTACGATATTTGATAAAATCGAAAAATCGATTCATAGAAAATAGCCTCTATTGTATTCTAAATCTCTATAACAGATTGTGTAAACGTTACTTATGTAAGACAAAATTTTTACTTTTATATGTTAATTTAAACTCCCTGTTCAAAAATCCAATCCATAAAGCGTAATGTCATGTCGTAATGAAAATTGTATGCAAGTTCATAAGTAAACTACCACCGACTCGTAAGGCAGATTGTGATAAGAAGAGACCGGCGAGAAACTCAATAGTTGTCTAGTGTCAATGCTTTGTTGTAGTCAGTCCATTGTTCTACTTATTAACATATTTTTAAGACTTACTTTTACTTATCAAGAGTCTATTAATTTTGCCTGTTATCGATCTGATTGATTTATTTAATAGCATATCCTATATTATCATACATTATTAGCATATATGAGAAGTAGATTTAGAATTTCACAATTCAAGACCATCCCTGGTGCCGACACCAATGAAATTGCTAATTTTATAATTGCAATTTTGAGTGCTTATTTACTACATAAATCATACCTTAATTTTTTTTGTGATTTTATTTGCTTATTAATGTTTATTCTGCATGTCTGGTTTTAATAAACTTCTAATTCGAGCAGGCCTGGAGCCCGAATCGAAAGTCCTGGAGAGCTTCTTCGTTCCAGAGGTGGGCGAGGACGATGCGGCTGCGGCACTCGTTGCACCGGGGACTGCGCCCGTGCAGAAGCGTACCAGGTGAGTTCGCCTAAAATAGTGTGCAGTCAATTTCCATCAAAGGTATTGAGAAATCCTTTGAGGTGGTAGAGCATAACGCACGAGGAAGTACCACCGCCCTGCTTGCTGTCTACTCGTTTGTCATCCACTCCATAAAAAAAGAAATGAACTTGACAGAGTATCGAGGCGATATAATGTATTACTCGATCGAAATATTTTAAAGTAAAACAAAACATGGCATAGTACGTTATCAGTTACAATATCTGTTTTTATCAAAGCTATTAATAAAATTAAGTAATTTTCGAAACCCGAACATAAAAACTGAACGAAAAGATTTGTCGATAAGGTATTGTAAATGTAAGTTTCTTCTATTTTGCAATTTTTGCAAAAATGTAAGCAATAACAATTAAGGGACATTTGTTTGCCTTTTATGGTACCTATAATAATTAATATGAGGCACTCTTTTCCTTTCCACTATTTATTTTAAAATTTAATAGAAAATTTGTCTAGTATAATTAAACTTTATTAAATAATAGACCAGTTTATTTAATAAAGTTTTGTTCTATATTTTTATTTGGGATTTATCAATTTAGATTGCAAATACATATTTGTTGGGAGTTAATATTTTTCAACTAATTTTCCTCGAGTTTGGCCATATAAGATTCGTTCATATTTGTCTGTTTTAACAAACAGATATGTTTTAATGATGAGGGTCTAATGATCCATCATTAAACAAGTATAGTGCCGGTCAACAAAGAATGTGCATGACCCCTCGCTATACTGCTGAGTCATAGCTGTCAAATCGAAAAAGATAGTACTTTTTGACAACTCCAGATCGAAGTCGTGCACATTCTTAGTCTTTTGTACTTACTCGTAAATACTTCAAATTTGGACACATATAGAGTGATTGGTGAGTCACTAACGTTATAAAAGCAGAGCATTCGGTACTTGTCTATCATAATATTTATGTTATAAAATTATATATTATACGCGGCATAAAGGTTATCGACCAAACTTTCTAATAAATAAATGATGTGTAGATACCAGACGCAGCGCCTTTCCCAGCGCGAGCCGTGGCCACTAGTATTCAGTAGTAGTAGTCATTAATTATTTAACTTTCGATTATGTCTATTCAGCGGTAAATTAATATTTATTTTCAATAATATTTTTATTCTGTATATCATGCATATCGTTTTGATGAGTCCAAATTATTATTTTTTTTTTACTGGATGTATAATTTTATACAGATTCTCGGTGTCGCACGACGAGGTGTCCCTCGGCAACACCTCCGATAACCTTGAGGCGGTTTCCGAAGCAGCATCTAACCACAGCGTTACCTCGAGCCTCGAATTGGAAACCGAAGATCAGAACGACAATCTGTCTGATATGGTAAGTATTATGATAATAAAATAATCTAAGCAGAATCATGTATTTTTGATATGGTTTAAAAAATATTTTTTTCTGATAAAGTATACTTCCACAATGGTCCCACAATTTTTTTTTATAAATCGAATTAGTAATTCAAAAACAATTGAAGTCAAAACAATGAAAAGAAGGAAGTACACTTTTAAGGTGTTTGAGTCGGTTTTTGTAATTTTCTGTGAAAATAAATTTGTAAACTATTTCGGTCAACGGTTGTAAGAGCGGCTGTCAGTGTTTGGCCATATCTTACCATATCTTGTGGCTAACACGTCGTTAAATTTGATAATAGTGGGCGATTCATAAATACTGATGATGATGAAATCGGGGGATACAGCTCGCTGTAGCCAAAGTAATTTATATTAATCGAAGACTGATTGAAAGATAAAAAAATATGTGGTAACGCTAGGACTGTGCTTTGCCGCACGTAGGGGAGTACAACGCGGTTGAGTTTGAGATCATAGTGCTGAGTTACAAGGGATGCCCAGAAGCGGTATTAAAAAGTCTTATGCATCAAGATTTAATTTAAAGATAATTGTTTCCATAATTTCTAACGACATTACGGTCCATGGATTTAAGAGAATTTAATTAAAAGTATAGAATAATGAAATAAAAGGACTATGCCCATTTTTATATGGCTAACCGTCCCAAGTTGTTTCAAGTTCAAACATGTTTTTTGGAGACAAGACTTGTTATATTAACTACTACAGAGGTTATTTTCGTAAAAAAAACCCCGGGTTTCAAAGATATTTTGATAAATTCGAAACATTGATTCATAGAAAATAATTTTTTTTGCATTCTACATCACTATGACAGATTTCGCAAATGTTATGTAGGTAAAGCAAAATTCATACTTTTATACTTTAAATTAAAATCCAGGCTTAAAATCAAATGCATAAAGCAAAAAGTCTTTAAAAATTATGAAAATAATTACTATATAATTTTGACCTTGATGCAAGAGAATTCTTGGTACTAGGTTTGGGCATTATCCTTTGCTTTACATACATGACGTTTATACAATCGGTCATATAGATGTAGAATACAATTGAAATTATTTTCTTTGAATCCATTATCGATTTTATCAAAAATTTCTGAAACGCGGGTTTTCTTTGCGAAAAGAACTCCCGTAGGAGTTAATATAATAAGTTTAGTCTCTAAAATAAAGTTTGAACTTTATGCAACTTGGTATGGTATGCCATATAAAAATGGGTATAACATTTCGTTTGGTTTTTAGCCGTACATGAGATCTAACTATTTTGTATTTAGAATTATTTACTTTGACGCCGTCACAATTCCGCTTGAAGATTAATTTGAACTTTATTTTTAGGTCTCTGCGAATGTGAGCGGCCGAGGCAGCCCCAACATCTCTGGTCGTGAAACGCCATCTTCGCAAGTGACCGACGGAGAGGCGGCCGGCGATGCTGCACCCAGACGGTAGCTTGCGTTGCTTTAACCAATTTACACAATATTTATTACGAGCACTGTATACTTGTATATTAATATAGTTTTTGTGTATGCGTGTTGGCTACTCTATGGCGCGAAAACGAATGGATGGATTTCGATGAAATTTTATACACAGATAGTTTAGTAGCCGGATTAACATATAGAATATAAATAAAAAAATAAAGCGCGCATAAAACCGCGGGAAGCAGCTAGTAATTAATAGAAGGGTTGTGAATTAATGATATCACTAACGGAATTTGAATATTAATTATAGCTTTTGATATATTGTGATTTTATTCCTAAGACTTAGGCGAATATTCGACATTTTAAATTAAACAAGTTTACGGATTTTATCCCAGTTTATTTTAAAATGTTATGACCCGACGTTTCGAACCCTTTACAACGTTCATGGTTACAGCGTCGTCCTACCCGTGACCATGAACGCTGTAAAGGGCTCGAAACGTCGGGTGGTAAAATTTAAAAATAAATCGCGATAAATTCCGCAAAGTTGTTTTATTTAAAATATTGTGATTTATCAAAACAATTAAATATTTAGATATTATCAAATGTATATACTCCCAGCCAACCCAGGATATAGTGGGTTATAGTGATATATAGGACCATGCAGAATCCCTCACCAGCATGCAGGTTGTTACCCTCACACTAGACGCACGATACAATGGCGTGCGCACCCCGCCTTTTCACTCTCGGTCGCTGCGACAGATTTGGCGCCCTCGTGACATTCGAAGAGTTTATCATCATAGAGACATTATCTATACCAATATTATAATGCTGAAGAGTTTGTTGGTTTGTTTTAACGCATTTATCTCAGGAACTACTGGTCCCAATTGAAAAAATCTTTATGTTGGGGAAAACCCGTTAATTGAGGAAGGCTTAAGGTTATATTACATCACGCTATGGCAAATAGGAGTGTAGTAGCAGTGAATCTAGCAAAAAGGAAGTAGTTACGCGGGTGAAACCGCTGGTAGCGGTTAGTCAAATATAAATTCAAAACAGAAATATTATTCTGTTGACAGTGTGTCACAAAACAACATACCAGCCAGCCAAGCAGCCAGCAACCAGGCGAAAATGTTAAAGCAGACGCGAAACGACATAGAGGACAAATTCTGCAAGTTCGAAATCAAGGTGAGTTTATTATTTAATATTGTCTGAAATATATATTGTAAAGAAGTTCCTTAACGCGATTTAGTAGAAATGATCACGTTACGAAATTCCGTATGCTATGTGTGAAGGTGTGTGCATCGAGCCCACCTCATGTAAATGAGCACCCCACACTACTCCACTCCCTATCTCTTTCTCGCTGCCACCACCTCACCCTCTCTCCTTCTCTCTTCCACCTCCTCTCCTCTCTCTCTCTCCCCTCTCTCTCCTTCTTTTTCTTCCTCTCCCTCTCTACTCTATCTTTCTCTCTCTCTCCCCACTCTCTCTCTTCCCCCCCCGTCATCCTCACCCGCCCTCCACTCTTTCTCCCTCTCTCACTCCCTCTCCCTCTACCTCCACCCCGTTTCTGTTTATCATCTCTACACAACCTCGACACACAAATAGAAAGAATTCTAAACTTCGTGGAAACATATTTGTTATTTGTGTTTTTGGGCTAGATAGATAGATCATACGTGAATATTTTTAAAAACGTAAAAAACTTTGTGCTTGAGGGGGGACCCCCGTTTGCACAATATTTTTCAATTATTTTCATATCTTTATTGGTTTTCCCTTATGAAAAAAATAATAGATAGGCACACGAAAGATGTTAAGAAATAATAGAAGTAATATTATTTTTTAAATAATCTTTTTATTCATTTTTAACAATTCAAAAAGGTCACTAAGCACTTGATACATTGAATATTTAAATAAAATGATAAACACAAAAAATCAGAAGCCTGTAACCCCATTAGTACAGGTATAGGATCTTTTGTTTTCGATCACAAGGACCTATTTTTTTCGAAAGAATAATTGTAGCAAAGACAATTTTTGCCTACCTCTTTCTAGTGTAAACAAATTTGGTAAAATGTGAATATAGTATTTTCTATTTATAGGCTTTTCCAATCAAAACTACTGGGAACTTAAACAAACAAATGTACTCAAAAAGACTGGATATTAAAATGATGTGAAATATTTTGATATGGATAGATAACGTTATAAGTTATTGTAAGAATAAGCCAGTTTTTGCTAACATTAAGCTGTTGTTTATCTTTTATTATAGCTTCAATTGGAAAAGACTAGAACTGTGAAAAAATCGCTTCACATATTGAATATTCGTATATCACGTCAGTGTGATCTGTAAAAATAACAACGTAGTCTCTGTTTTTAAAAAAATGTAAAGCATCCTACTTATATTTAAATGCAAAATTCTATGAGCATGGATTGATCTTTTACGCAAAAACAGCGCAATAGATTTCGAAGAAACTGCAACTAATTTACATATTATTCTCATAAAAATTATACGTTTTAATGTTTGTTACTCAATCGTGTAATGTATGGAAATGTAAACTCCATGTAACGTCGCTTGATTTAAAGACAAACTCCCTGAATCGTCGATATCACATGACTTTCATTGGTTTAGCTTCCCTTCCATACAGTGATACTCTCTTTACATTTAACGACAACTCTCTATAACGCCATAAAATGTACAGTTCCTTTAGTGTTGTTATATAGAGTTTACAATGTAGTTTATAAAAATAGAATGTAAACTGCATGTAACGTCACTTGATTTAACAACAAACTCCCTAAAGCGTCGACATCACATGGCTTTGATTGGTTTAGCTTCCTTACCATACAGTGATACACTCTTTCCATTTAACGACAACTCTCTATAACGCCATAAAATGTTCACTTCCTTTAGTGTCGTTATATAGAGTTTACAATGTAGTTTATAATCGGAAATCACTGAATAAGCGGGTATAAAATATTAAATATAAATTGTCGAAGAATAACGCGGGTGTAGAATTATATAAAAATGTTAGCTTTTCGTACTCCTTTATATACATTTTAACTTTTTTTTAATGGAACGGAAGACGAACGAGCAGACGGTTCTCCTGATGTTAAGTGATCCCGTCGGCCATAGACACGCAATAACCGGAGACTTGCGAGTGGGTTGTCAACCTGGGAAGTTGGATGTGATAGGTTTATTGGATAGGATGGGTCGGGATAGGATTTGGAGGGGAAAGGAGTGGGATAAGAAAGGGGTAGACATGCCCATCCGGCATCCCCAAAAGTCATGCATACTTTATTTTATGCCGACTTTATAAGGGGCGGTGGTACTTTTCCGGACGAGCGTGACCGTAGAAGTTCAGCAAAAGCTGTGAAAAGGTATTGTGCTCTATCGCCCAAAAAAATGTGTCAAATTTCCTACATCCGTTTAATTTTCTTGAAAGCTGTTCGAAGTTTTTGCTTTACGTATTAATGATGTATTTTGTGTTAGAAGCTGTTGGAGGGCGACGAAACGATCAGCATAATGTCGGACACGTGGAGCACGGATGTCCTGGCTTCGGATTCGGAGACCATCGGCGACGCCTGCGAACAGACACAGGTCGCCGCCAACCAAGGTGACATAATTCTCTTTTTGTTTTTATAAATTTATTTTAATTCGATATTATTTAATTTTAGGAATACTTTTTAAGAACTAAACTGTATAATTTATGTATATGTTCCTCGCAGATTTTAACAACAAAAATATTTACAAAGCAATATGTCTAATAATCAAATAATCCTACCCCCATGGCAAGAACGCTGACTGCATTCCTCGCTGAATGGTTATACTTAACCTTTGGGCCAGAAAAAAACAGCTATTTTGTCGCCAGTCGCATCATTAATTTTATGAGATAGCTCTCTGAAAAATTTATTGGTCCTTGGACCCAATGGACCTAACGTCTCCATAGAAAGTGGCACAAATAGATTGTCTGCTCTAATAGACTCGTATTTGTGACACTTGCTCACTTCAGCTGCCTCTGATTCCGCTCCGGCCCTTACTGGACTTAGATGAGAGCTGCCAATGTGTCAACCCAAAATTAAGAAAAAATAAATCAAAAAATAAAAATCTCATAGATTGTTTTCCACGATCTTATTTATTTATATTGACTTCATTGCCAAGTCAAGTCAGTGCCCTCAGTCTAGAGTACGCCTTTGTCCAGCTAGGGGTAATTTGAATATACTCTGTCATTTTACTTTTATGTCCCATTATGTATGTCCATAGCTATTCTTAGATTTTGTAAGCGACTTATTCGAGTGTCTATTTTCTATAGGGGTGAATGCGAGCAACGCGCCCGACGTGTCGGAGACGGCCAGCGAGTCCGCCTGGAGCATGGACGTGCTCGCTTCCGATAGCGACCGCAACACTGAGGTAATTTTTATACACAAAATATTAATTTTCATTAAACTAGCTGCTCCCTGCGGTTTTATCCGCGTGATTTTTTTTTCTTAGATTTGTTAAACATCCGCCCTGTACGATAATTCAGACATTAAACTATCTGTGAGTCATGTTATATCCAAATCATGGAGATGGAGTAACAAACATACAAACTTTCACGTTTATAATGTTAGTATAGATTAGTGTTTGCCGGCGGCTTTTGGAAAAAGAATTTCGTCGGTTTTTCTGAACATATTTTATTTTTTAGAGATCCTACCGTAATTCCTTCGACTCCCTTTTTACTAATCTGTATATCGATACATTACTTTGCAAACCAGCTAACTGTCATGGGAACCATACAAAAATTGTAATATTTTTCAAACTAAATACAAAACAGAAACTAGCCAGGTTTTCGAATAATTATTTAATCAAAGAATTGCGATAACATTAGTTTTTAAATTGTTGCAAATCATGTCTTTGCATACTCCACGTTTTTGACGAAAGTGGAGTTAGCTGGTTTGCAAATTAAGGTATCGATATCAAACATCAACTTGCAATACATTGTTGTAGGCCAATTTGTAAATAGACATCTGTAAAATAGTTATTTTTACATTCTTCGCGAATATTAATTTCTATCTGTCCTATAGTCTTTTTCTGTTCCCTCACAATGTGTATACTATATCACAATGTTCGGTTGAGAATGTTTAAGACTTTGGCATTTCATCAAACATTTGTTTGATTTTGATTTTTGTAAGTCTTATCTAAATCTAGTTAAAAATGTTTTGTATGCTAAATTACATTATCTGTATGAAGTCATTAATGGTTTAAACCCGTTGATTTTTAGGTGGACACCGAAGACTGTGTGTCGGTAGCTGCTCGCTCGGACACCTCGTGGCCACGACGGGCATCTCAGCCAGAACAGGTACCAACAATAAAACACATTTACGAGTATATGTAGTTTGTAAATTAACACCCTTTATAGGGTTCCGTAGTCGACTAGGAACCCTTATAGTTTCACCATGTCTGTTCGTCCGGGCTCTTACTCCGCCGTTTTTTGAATCGATTGTCACGAAAATTGGAGAGGAAAAGAGATTTATATGAAAGATCCAAAGTTGGTTTTTAAAATTATGTAAAAATATTTTTTTTTCCCCGGCCCATACAACGAAAAAATTTAGTTACTCCATCGTGTGGGGTATCGTTACAAAGATCTCTTAAAATGCAACAAAAACGGCTTGAAACGTTGGTTTCAAAGCAGTTTCACGATATCTTACCAGACTCGCGATATCTTATTACAGAGTTAAAATTCGAACATATACAATAATTCTGAAAAAAAATGTGCTATATAGCTCTAATTAAGTACTTTCAAGTAAACTTTTGCGGATTAGGTATCATACATAGTTATTTTTACCCTACTCGACAAACTTATCTTCTTATAGTCGTCCTGACAAACAGTTCCTTACATTTTGTGAACTGCAAAATGAAATTTGTGGGTATTTATTTTGTGAAGCGGTCAGACGGACCATCGGATGGCTACGGAACCCTTCCAATGCGCGTGCCCCGCACGCTCATGGCCGTTTTTTTTAATTTGCTCATTGCAGGGCAAAGGCTCCATTAGACAGAGGGAAAAGGGCATAGTTCACCAAGCGGCGAATTGACGGAATTCAAATATTTAAGAAATATTTTTCTTAGATGTGCAGGTTTCCTCACACTGTTGTCCTTTATCACAGAGCAAGTAGTAAATCAACACTTACAATTGCAATTATATTATTGTTAGTACCGGTACCGGGGTTTAAACTCAGGTTCGCCTTGAGTAAACAGAGTTAAAAACGGACACTGATCTACCACGGGCCTATACAGGATGACTGGTCACTTTCAATACTCGAGAACGTTATACGTAGGGATCATATATGGAGAATTATTATTAAAAAAAATAATAAAAATGTTATTAAAAATAAATATTAATTCACCACTTAGTCCATAATCAAAAGATTTTCAACTTTTAGTCATCGTAACTTCAAAAAAAATGAGAATTAGAAATTGAGAATTTAGGGAATTAAAACAAACGCATATCAGTTATATAATATACTCATGTACATTGTTATGCACATGAGTATATTATACAACGTTACGACGTTCTCTCTGTTATAGTAAACACAGTTTGATTTATAATTTTGATGTAAACCATCTATAGGCTAGGGTGAACCTGATTGTTTGCGTAGCATTACAGGCCGTGGCGAAGCATCGCCACGCTATTTGATGGAATGTATGTTCTATACGTAGTTTGTTAGTAATTGAGCTGTCGTGATTTCGACGAAGCATTTTAATTGAATTTTTATGTATATAAAGAAAATACATGTTTCTTAAATAAATTGTCATAATAGCAACGTGTAATATTTTATTTTTTATTATGCTATATATCGTACTATTATGCTTGTACAAAATAATTTCGATGTTTCTCATCTGCCAGCCGTCACATGACGTGAAGGCTTAATTTTTTTAAATATAGTTTTTATTAAATTGCTGCTTATTTTCAGAATGGTGGTACGAAGAGACCTGAGACAAGTAGCCCAAGGCACACGTCGCGATATTTACCCAACAACCGGTAAGAGATTATTTGAAAAAGACTATACTAAAGGGTATTTATATTATCTTGAGTACCATTATTGGGACATGCATTTACTTTTTCATTTAACCAGTTATTTATTTTTATAAATGTTTATGGATTTTTGTGAGTTGGGTTTTATTGGTCATCTATACTCTATTTGAATGCTAGTGACTCCATTACGCAAAGACGGATGAACGGATTTGAATTAAGTTTGACACGCATTGAATTTAATTTTTTTTATTCATTATTCAAGTAATAACACTTGGTTATTGATGGTCAAGAATACTTCCACTGGTTCGGAAAGAAAACCACTGACCTGAGAAGAACCGGCGTAAGAAACTCAGCGGTACTATTTTTTTTTAAACGTAAAAGTACAGAGTATAAATTTAACTTGAAAAATCCCGGAGCGAGGACATCATCGCCCGGGCATTTTATCATTTAAGTAATAATTAATATCATAATATCCTTTAACAAACAAACGTTTTTTGATAGCTTTTTTTTATAAATTTATTAACAGATATATTTTGAACGTTTTCGCATATTTTGTTGTAAAAGCGTATACATTGTCCCAGAAAAGATTTGTTTCTTCTTCTCAGTCAACATGTAGGAAGAATAAACTTATGTTTGTTCCTTGTATATCTGCCATGCACGTTGCTAAATTTAACATAGTTTATTCGTTTGGACAGGTGGAGAAAAAAGTCTGCAAAAATCGCTAGCGAAACCGCGTGAAACAGCTTGTAGAACTAGATATTTTACATATATATGAAGTTACCATGTGTCTTCATACCGTGCACAAATTTAGTGGTCACATATTCGTCAACGACGCTCTATGAGAGCACTAACCACTCTTTATTTTTTATCTAAATGGCCTCTCCATCCCGTCCTATATAGCAACCCATTTTCAATATCTTTACGAAGTCAGTAACAAAAACCTTCGCTCTAAGCATAATCGTCTACATCAATGCCCTCTTCACCGTTCTGACTGCACACATTCTTATCTCTTTATCCAATCTGTTCTTTTATGGAACGCGCTACCCCTGGAGATCTGGATGGCCAAGAGTCGCTTCATATTTAAAAAGAAAGTTCGCGAACATCTCTTAAAAAATATGTCGGCAGATTAAGTTCAATGTGGAATATATATATGCATAACTATATAAAAATATATTTTTTATGTCTTTTATACGTGTGTATTTATGTGTAGATGTATATGTATGTCTATTTATGAACATTTGTTTGGATTAGTATAGTAGTTCATTTATATGTAAGGTTATAATAACTTTCTGCACCTACTCCTTCCTCTCTGCACCACCCCAAGGTTAACTGGGAGACAATGCCTTTGGCACTAAGTCCGCCTTTTGTTTGTGCAAAATGATTAAATTAATAAATAAAAATTAAATTTTATGTGTGTCACATACGGGGAGAGAACAAAATGGATTTTATTTTGTCTTAAAAGCAAATTAAGAAATATATACTGTTCGAATTTATTGCAAGGACGTTCTCACTAATCATATCCTTTGCTTTTCAGCGTGCAATTAATATTTAAATATTAATTGCACGCTGAAAAGCAAAGGATATGCCAAAATAAAAATAGCTACATTATTAGCATTTCAAAACTTGAAACGTTGAGGCCATGTTTTTGTAATTTATTTGTATGGTCTTATTTGTTCGCAAAATGATTAACTTTGATAAATATTTTTAATAGAATGATTGGTATTTTTAACAGACTTAAAACAGGCTATAAATTCGAATACTTGTATTTTTTATGTATGTATGTTCGGAAACAACTTCGTCATTTTTAGACCGACTTTGAAATTGACCACATTTAAATAATCTGACTTGTGACATTACGTTTCTTTTATGGAAAGGTAGACGAACGAATAGACGGTTCACCTGATGGTAAGGGATCCCGTCGCCCAAAGATACTCGCAACATTGAGTCGCGAGTGAGTTGTCAACCTGGGAAATTGGATAGAATAGGTTTATTGGATAGGATGGGTCGGGATTAAGAATTTGGAAGGGAAAGGAGTGGGTAAAAAAAGGTAAACATGGCCATGCGGCATCCCCAAAAGGCATGCATACTTTATTTTATGCTTACTTTATAAAGGGAATTGAAAGTACGTGAATTGAAAGTATTGCTTGCGGTTTGGTCAGATTATTTTAATAAAAATTGATTCCGTATATTATTTTTCTACTTCAAAATAACGAAAAAAATATACGAAGATACATTATTCAGGCATTTGATGATAGTTTTCTTTATTAATATTTCGCGAAAATAATCTTAATATTTAAAATAAGCAATTAATACTTTTAAAACTACTAGTTTTAATCAAAAAACAGTTTGCTACAAAGTTAATTATATTATTAGTTGTTATAAACAGGATAACATTAAATTTCCAGTGTTAAGAAGAGTGGAATTTTACTATTGAATCCATTTATATACTGAGTTTAACATATATATGTTAACCTTGGGGTGGCGCAGAGAGGAAGGAGTAGATGCAGAAAGTTATTATAACCTTACATATAAATGAACTACTATACTAATCCAAACA
>JAOCPS010025471.1:0-17397 GCA_025505425.1 Graphium colonna | reverse complement strand
AAAATCAAAAAATAAGTACGAAGTATATTTAGTTTTAGTTTTAGTTTAAGCTGAAGTGCATAAAACAAATATTTAAGAAGATAGTTGGAAGCAATTAGTGTTGAAGTGATTAGACATGTAAAAAATACGAAGTGAATTAAAGCGTTTTAAATTAAACAACTTTACGGATTTCCAAATCCATCATAAGTAGTAACTGCGTAGACCAGACCAAAAATTAATATTGTAGCTGAAGGTATGTAGGATTGACAAGTGTCATAAAGATATCAAACACCTCAGTCCTACCCGTGACCATGTACGCTGCAAAGGGTTCAAAACGTCGGGTGATGAAATAAAAAGTAAACCTCGATAAAATCAGTAAAGTTGTTTAATTTTAAATGATGAATATATGCGTAAGTCTTAGAAATAATACTGAATTAAAGTAGTTACAGTTTTGTTTATTTTTAACAAAAGTTAGATGCTAATACGGTAGGATATTTTAGGATAAAAAAATATAATCAAAAATATATATTTGTTTATAATCTATGAATAAGTAAGATATGTCGAGACTATTTTTTTCTTCCATTCCTTGTGATTGCTATGTAAAATTACACAGCTTATTAAGAATATAAATTTAAACGTCGGTGTATTACGGGCTATAGTAGAAGAACTCGTAAACATTTTGGGTAAGCATTTTGAGGCACGCTGCAAACTTGTCAATATACTATATATACTAGAATAAACAAAAATATAACACCATGCCAGTTTTGGGATTAGGTGGGCTTAAATCAACCCTTATATTTTTTAAAGATACGAATTATTTTTTTCTGCGATAAATATCTTTGAGTCGTGTCTCCAATACATATTCAAAAATATCTAAGCTCTTGGACCTCTTGTTTATACAACATCACACAATTGCAAAATTAGTAAATTTCTTTATGCCTTGTATTTCATATTTCTCGTTTTTACTTTTGAAATAATAAGTATTTCTGAGTTAAGTAATACTGACACTATATCATCACTTTTTATCGTAAAAACATACGTAATAGTTTCTTTACAACTTATGAGTAATTTCAACTAAAATAACATTAAAGATGGATACTGCAATAGTTACAAAATCTATGTAATTAAAAAAAACTCTCAGCAAATTAACATGAAAGTAAAATTGAATAACAGTATGCCAGATTCGAAGACCAAAGTAACCAAAAGTCGCTTGCACGTTCTACTCAGTTATAGTTAACTAGGGTGCATCCGGCATTTAGCTTTTTGTTAACGTTGGCTAAAAACTGTACTGTGTTTTTTTTCTAGAGCTATTAGGTATTAAATGTATCCGCATTTTGTTATTTACAAATGATTCCATTACTTATCTGTACACAGGACAAGTCAAATATTCACATTCGACCATATGCCATCAACCTGGCATTAAACCATTGAATCTGATAAGAATAAAGCAATGTGTATCACTTGACATTTTTTCCTTTCAATAACCTACGGGGTGTCAATACCACCCATTTTTGGATTTTCAATAATCGAATTTACTGAAAGGTCCTTTGTATGAGCATTACGACACTTGGGAATGCATCTCGTTCTGATACAAAGAAAAAAAAATTGTGACCAAAAAGTTCATGGTTGCTAAGCTAATCCAAGAGATCCTTCCGTTTTTTAAGGTAGAAAAGTATGGTAAGCATATTTCAAATACTGGTAACCAAACAGCTAACATCGTAATCGTTATAACTTATGTCTGATTTTGCTAAATCCATAAACGGCAAATGCATAGGTATATATGCAGGTTGATTTGGAAATGTCAGAATGTAACAAAACACAGAGTAAAAAGAAGCTATTGAAAACCGGATTTCTATGCAAGGTTGAGGTTATTGAATCAGAATTAGTCCGGATAGCTAATGTTATACGTTGGTATAATTTCTCAATCCGTACCATAATTCTAGACACAATTTATACGTATTTGCTCTTTATTATACTTTTTCGAATAAGAAGAATAATGTAGAGGGTCTAGAGCAAAGGATTAATTGACCGTTAAATTAATGGTATGATCAATACAAAAATTGGTTTCATTTTGCACTGTAGTTATGATGAAACAGTTTTAAAATTAAAGATGATATCAGAGACCGAAATCACTGTAATACTTTAAGTTATATCTAAAGAAACAATGATCAGATTCCCTTGATTGTCACATATTTTGAATGTTTATACAAACCATCATTTTGCACACCATTGGTAATGTCAAAAAGATTCCAGATACTATAATTAATTTTTTGCAAAACTTAATTGCTACAAAAATTATTATAAAACGTGTGTTTATTTTTATTAAACCAACGTTCCAACGTTGGTTTGACAAAAACTAACCTATTAAATTTTTAATTTTAATTTTATTAAAGTCTGATAAAAAAAACACCAAGGGAAACGGCGGATGCTTACAATTTTGTCTCATTTATTAACGTAACAAATACCTGTCAATATTGATTAGTTAGACTTTGACATTTAATTTAAACGCCATCGTGCGGCGACACGAGAAACAACGTCTGACCTTGAAACTACATTATTTAACGAAAAACATCATTTCTGCGATTAATCTCAAATAAATGACGGAGTGCTATAAAGGATAAAATATGCATTAACATCTGCGTTTAACATGTTATAAAAATAGGTTTAAATGTGGCTTACGATTTAACATCGCCCATTAAATAAACTGATTCATCAGGACTCAAAACAAATTGTTCGTATAATGAAAGAAATATGGATAAGGATCATATTCAGACAAAATTTCATCATGTTACTTTAAAACGCTATCAAGCTAAAAATAATAACACTATCTCGCTTTGCCTCATGATACACACTTCAACAAAATGGCGATGGCGTACCTTTGTCCGCTGCACGAATCGGCTATAGGTCTGTGCATTTGCCAACTTTCATCTTTACTAATAATTCTATGTATTCCTCTCGGTTTCATTGTTTCATTGTGTAATTTGAACTACATTTTTCATCATTCGGTATCTATTTTAAGTAGTTTTCCAGTTTTTACTTAATTTCTTGGAAAAAAAATTTACTGTATTATAACTGATTGACCGCACGTTTATTTGTTTTTAAATAAAAAAAGCAACAGTTCCAATGAAAACTTTTCTCCTAATAATGATTGAATGAAATTTTAAAACAAACAAAACCTAGGCTATACGAAATACCTATAGTATATATCTATACATACGCTTTAGATTCATGTGTTGAACAGAAACAGTATGGCAACATCGCATATTGTATAAAGATCGAACATTGAAACCCTATTCACGTTGATTCTATTCAAAGTTTAGGTAGAGGAAAAGCTAATTTTAAAAATCTTATGTATAATTTTACTTAACTGTAATTTAACTACGCATTTTCTATACTTCTCCTAAAGGTTATACGTAAGATTTTAGTCAATTTTACTCAGCTCACTCTACATCAACTAAAATACGCATGTGTGAGTATGCGTGGCATTAACGATAAATTATTCTCTCCGACTGCGTATGTATACTGAACAGGTTTGTCACTAAGACCAATAAAGTATTGAGCCGTACGGGCGAACTTCTTCCACCGTTGAAAAGAGTTTTTATTTAGAACCATCGAGGTTTTATCTCATCATTGCACCATTTCACGGTCTATATATATATCATAATAGTTTTTTAATCTTTTATTACATTTAACATTACTAGAATATAAAGATATTGATTTATAAAAAATCAACAACAAAAAAAACGACAATTTGCTATCTTAATCATAAATTTTCAAAATACTTTATGAAAATCCTCTTTTAATCAATAATAAAATTTTATACTCACTCTCGTGATAGCATACGCCATTTTGTTTCTCAGACTTTAGACATGAGCGTCATACACTGCAGCGCAATCGTCAAAAATTCGTTGACTCACTCACTCTAGTAATGCTTTCATATGCCGTCGTCTCATTTGGCTCGTGTTCTTTTTGATAAGCTGATGTCCATGTTAATAAATGAATGATAAGCATTGGAAGAGTTTATTATTTAACTTTCTATACCATGTCTTCGAAATTTTACATCCATCCATTTCCATCACCAGTTTCCAAATAATCAGGTATTTTGTATATCAATAAAATTGATAACGTTCTCTTTTCTTTCTGTCTGTATTTCAATTATCGACAAGACAACTCAAATTAATTGAGTTTAACCATTAAGTACCACCTGCCTTATAGTTTTGTGCTTTGTTTAGCGTATGTGTTTGATACAAATTTAAGGGCAATAATCAAATATGAAGGTACCATATGGATTTTACACTTTGACATTTTATTTTTCATATAGAATTGGCGTAGAATTTACAATTCGAATAAAATTCAATTTTATAACACAAAATAATATTTAAAATTGCACGTCAAGTTTTGAATATAAAACATGTTTGCAATGTAGTACAAAATATAAAACCTATATTTTTAATACATAGTATTTGTTTTAGTCTATTTTAGCCGTGATCATGACGTACAGCCACTGACATGGCTCTACAAACAGCTCTGCTGAGTTCGGTCGGGCAACTTCGGGCGCAATCGTGAACGTATCAAGCGGCCTACTCGTTTCCAAAGGCGCTCGGCGTAAAACTGGCAACGTCGCATGACATGCACCCATTCGATAACCCAGATTGCTATAAGTACTATCTAAATAATATTAATAAAATGACATTGAATATCAAATTCCAATTCCCAAAATGGATTTTATTATCTCAGTTAAAAAAAAATAAAGACAAAACCCTGGTCAATGCCCAACACAAAAACAAAAAAAAGTAAAAATAATAAATTGTAGGTCTAAATTAAGTAGGAAGTCATTAGCAAAAGTAGAACGAAAGAGAAATAGACGCTGTCAAAAGCGCTTCTACTGGCTGTACTTCACTTCGGACTATGTACATAGTGTAATGAAGCAATCAAAGACTGGACATTATCTGGAAAATTTTGTGAGTTAACTGTCTCTTTTCCTCTAATTGTCAGTCATATTATTTGTCTCGTTTCCTCGCAGCTAAACTAAATAACGGAGAGCCGCAATGGAGTCTCTGTATTCCGCTTACCCTGTATTTGTACAGCACGCGTATTCGCCACATTTAAGCGCCGCCATTTTCTTCTCTGTCGTTCTGCTGACTGTCAGTGCCGCAATAGCCGTGTTACGGGCCGCTCGTTTTGTGTGTATTTACATCTTCTTAATCACTCTTTTACTTCTGGATTCTCTTGTCATTATATTGTTATCGGTAGGTATTAGTATTTTTTTCAATTATATATATCTTAAAAATATGGCATTGGTTGTATATTCTAATTATATTTCACTTTTATTTATTTCTTTATTTTAAAAGTTATTTACATTATTATTTTTTGCAAAGTTTTTAAATTAATTTTGGTCACTTTTTGTTCTACCTGACTTTTTATTAATATAATAACTAGATATTTATACACTAAAATAAATGATGACAGTTATTAAATGTCAATTTATGAAATATTTTTTTTTTCTAAATTACCGCACATTTTTTTTTAATGGAAAAAGCCAGTTTTTGCATGTGTATGTCAAAAGATATCCCTGACCATCACCATCACCATTATCCTCATCACCGTTTTGCCCGTGTGACCGCCTATTTTCCGTTCGATAAACTCACTTCAGACTTCCACCTTCACCTTGTTTGTTGTCACTGAGGACGGAGCTCTGCTCGCGCGACTGTCTTTTTCACTCCCCCGCGGTACTCTACATGTGCGACGCAATGTAAAAGTTGTCTGTAACCCTCGCTCGATTTTCTTCATCGTCCAGCGGTGCAGGTCTATACCAAGCGGAATTTATTCCGGTATTCGGCGCAACAGACCGTTCCGGCGGCCATTTTGAATTTGTGTTGTTTTGACTTTGCATTGAATAATAATAGTTTTTTATTGTTTCTATAGAGCAAATTGAACTACTTTTTATATAGCTTCCTTTATTTTAATACTCCTTATTATTTTATGTAGCTCTTGAATATATTCTAAAGTTTTTATATTTAAATTTCGGTATGCTATTTATACTGACATTATAATGTGTATGTTTGGATTTGTGTTGCTCCATCACGCTGAAAGGGATGAACAATGGATTTAAATTAAATTTAACAGATAAATAGTTTATTAGCTGGATTAACATATAGAATGGATTTTGAATAAGTTCCGAAAAAAATTACGCGGATGAATCCATCACATCAGCATTTAATTTTGCTTTTATTTATTTAAGTACTTGAACCTTTTTATTTATTATGATCTTTGCAGTAAAAAAATTCAACATTAGCTTCGTAAATATATTATCTTAGTATGGCAAAAGTTACTGTTTTTTCATTTTTAATTTTGATGCTAACTGCCAATTTTGTATTTTTATAATAGTCTGCAAATCGCCTTATTTATTTCGATGTTTTTGAAAGAAATGTACAATTGATAAAACAGTCAATTTTTTCCTTCTGAATAGCTGCTTTTGTTTGTTCGTCAAATATTATTAGACGTGCCGTAATGTTTGTTATTTGACCTTTTTCGGTGTGTTTAATCGACTTGGTAGTGTGTGTAGGTAATTTAATCATTTCAAATTCATATTATATTAAAATATTAGCTTTCTGCACTTCCCCTCGATATAATCTTTCGCTGTGCCAAATTTCATGCTCCTCCGTCAGTGTTACTTTCGTAAAAATAAATCAATAAGTCTCGACTTCATTTATTAATATTACGATAATGAATATTGTCTCAGTTCGTCAATAATGTGTTCACTGTTGTTATTTTCAGATACCTCGGTATTAATATCGGATATGTAATATCTGAAATAAACAATGCAACTGATTGTAGATGCAGAGGCTACTATAGGCATACAAAGTAAAATGTCCGGAATTAACGAAGAGATACTTGATGGAGATCTCGCCAAAAACTTAATTGACAATTTTTCAAATGATATTCCGCATAATGGAAGTGATGTATTAAAAAATATTAGTGTATTTGGTGATAAAAAAGAAAAATGCCAATTAGAAAATCATAAAACAAATGACGACGGTATTAGTACAAAAGAAAATCAATCAAATACGGGCACTTTAAACAGCACAAGCGATAGTAATAAAGAAGGTAACGGAAATACTTTCGAAGTTTCTGAAGAAAATTCAATTGAGAATGAAAAAGAGGCTGTTGTTGACGATGACATTAAATCGGACCAAAACCAAGAAAACTTAGATTTACTGAAAGTAAATAATGATGATTTGAATAACGAGACAACTATACAGTCTGATGAACAGTGCAGTGCAGGAGATGGTATACTAATATTAGATTCCAGTTTGGACAACAGTTGCGGGTCCATTGAAGTAAGTACAAATCGTGACATTACAAATTCCTCTGACCCTGAAAAAAAATTAGCTGAAGATATTACTGAAAATAATAAAGACGCAATTTTCGAGCATGCTGAAGAGAATGATAAAACAAGTAAATTGGTAAATGAAATAGAAAATAAAATGGACGAAGACACAACTTTAGAGGAAATTGCAGAGAATGATAACATACGTAAATTAATAAATAAAGTAGAAAATAAAATAGAAGATGACGGGATTTCAGAAAAAGTTGCCAAAAATGACAACTTAAGTAATTTAGAAATTGAAGAGGTAATTAAAATGAATGAAGAAACTGTTTTAGAGGAAATTGCTGAGAAGGATAACATAGGTAGTTTTGAAATTGAACCAGAAAATAAAATGGACGAAGACGCGCTTTTAGAAGAAGTTGCTGAGAATGATAACATAGGTAATTTAGAAATTGGGGCTGACAATAAAATGGATGAAGACATGCTTCTAGAAGAAGTTGCTGAGAATAATAACATTGGTAGTTTAGAAATAGAAGTAAAAAATAAAAATGACGATGACTCGGTTTTAGAGGAAGTTGTTTGGAATGATAACACAAGTAATTTACGAAATGACTTAGACAATAAAATAGAAGAAAACATGAATTTAGGTGAAGCTGCTGATAGTGATAACATAAGTAATTTGGAAGATGAAATAAAAAATAAACTAGATCAAGACGAGATTTTTGAGAAGAAAGTAGAAGGAAAAACTGATGATACAGATGTAACTGAAGATAAAACAGAAGTTAAAAAAAAAATTTGCTGCCTCAGTGATAATAGTTTAAACATCAATAGTGATCAAGAAAATTTTTTGCCTGTTAATGAAGAAACCGTATCGAAAGATGGAGTTAATATTGCAGATCCTGCCACTGACAAAAGTGATAAAATCATCAATAAGTCATGTCATTCAGAAATGTCGGAGAAAGGAACAGAAATAAATCAAGAAAAGGGGGAATCTATAAAAATGAAAGTTCATCCTATGGATGACAAAGATGCAGAGAAACAAGGTGAGAAAGGTATTAGTAAAAATATAAAGCAGAGCAGAGAAATTAAGAAGTCATTGGCGAGTAAGTTGCCAAATACTTTAGATATATTATCTGATGATGAAGATGAACTATCGGAAATTGATAAAGTTATTCATAACGTAAACAATTACAATGCACGTATAAGCCTTGTGGATGATGATGATGTTATGTTAATAGAGGAGGATGCAGGGGAAAAAAAAGAAAACAACTCTCAAATAAGTGAGAAAACATCAGAGGTATCAGTTAAAACTGATTTAGAAAAGCAATGTCCCCCATGTGTGGACATCAATAAAGAGGATTTAAAACATGACACAGGTATTTTTAATTTTCTATGTTCTTAACTTTGAATAGACTAGGTTATTGTGTTTTAATGTATTACATAATTTTCTTTTTAATTTCAGCTCCTGAAGAAATCCCTCAGAAAAATGAACTAGATAGCATGCCGAATGACACTAAAAGTGATGTGGCTGCAAAACCTCTTTTGCCCTTAAATGTCCTTAAAAATTATAAAAAAAATTTAGCTGATATGACTCGAGAAGAACTTGAAGAGTTTTGCATATCGAAAATTGTGGAAAGTGTTGTCAATAGAAGTAATTTAGGGGATATCAAAGCTCAGCTTAAAATAACAGCACGTGTTGCTGAAGAATACAAAAAGAAACTCATGATGATATCAAAGCAAACAAGAGATCTTCAAGTTATTTTGAAATCTGTTCAAGAAGAACAAAAGAAGCCTTCGGCATATCCAGTGACACCCTTAAAATTAACAAGATCTGTTGGTATGCAGGTTTTTATGACAGATAAACCAATTCCAAAGAAAAGACAGCAAAGTCTTATACCAACTAATAATTTACCCTTAGACAAATCAAATCGAAATGCAAGTGTAAAAACTCCAAAGAGCAATCAACAAATTCCAGTTCCAAGACTAGTACCTGCTGCTGCAACTCCAACAACTAAAGCTACCTCTACAACACAAGCAATAGTCAATAATGCAGTTGCTGGAAAATCTCCACAAACAAATAATTCCTTAGTCAATGGCTTAAGAAATTCACCACCTGTGCAGAAACCTGAAAAGCGCATCAGAATGCCTACTTATAACACTGTTGACTTAACTGATGATGAGCCCCCAACAAAAATAGCCTCTAAATGCTCACCAACTCCACCTGTACGATTAGTGCCACCACAAAATCTAATGGCACCTCAAAGACCACCATTTGCACCAAATATCAACAGTCCTAGAAAAGTGTATATTCCAATAAGCAGCCCTCAAGCACCAAATATTAGACCCGGCCAAACATATTTGTTGAAATCTGTACCACCCAATCCAGGTTTGTGTGTTAAGTATATACAATGCTTTACATTGTAATAATGTGTTGGTTTAAAATACTATTTTTACTATTTCAGGACCAAGGCCAAGGGGCCCAGCAAATAATATACAAAAAATGCCATCCAATTCAGTAAGAATGAATAGGCCACAACATTACCGACATCCTGCACCTTTACCTGATGCCATGAAGCAATATCAACCACCTAATTGGAAAGCATTACCTCCAGCGCCTGACTTGAAACTTTCCAAAGTAGATAACGGGATTGTCATATCTTGGAAAATAGATGGCTATCAAGATGACAGTTATGAGGAAATAACCAGTTATCAACTATTTGCTTATCAAGAAACTTCTTCACCACCTAGTACAGCTTTATGGAAAAAAATTGGTGATGTCAAAGCTTTACCGTTACCAATGGCCTGCACACTTACTCAATTTATGGCAGGATATAAATATTATTTTGCTGTAAGGGCTGTTGATGTAAAATCTCGACTTGGACCGTTTAGTTTACCTGGAAGCATTCTTCTTCTTAATAAAATGTAAGACTGATTAGGTTTGAAATGCTACTTTAATAGAAGCAAATGTTATATTGTCCTAACAGGATTTTGTAAACCTTCCAAACATTAGTGAAAGTTTATAAATGTGCTAGACATACTTTATGGTGAGTGTACAAACAGGAACAGCTCGTATTGATTATTAAAAAACATTTTAGTCATGGAAAAAAGATCTATGCCTACTAAATAAATAATTGCTAGAATAACATAGTTAAATTATTTCTTGTTCTTACTGACATGTTACATTTAAACATGTTTAACGGTTTTAGGGCATAATTTATAAATTTAATTGTAAATATCTATTGTTTCTGCTCTTTAATTACTGTTATTCATATTTTTGTATATTAGAATTGTAGTTTTTAGTTTTGACTAGACTTGTCTGTTTGGCTTTCAAAAAATAATTAGACAATGTTTATGTTCAAAAGTGTTTATCATTTCGTAAACCAAAAATATAATTAAGTATCACTGATTTTTATAATTTTATTTCATAATCGCCAAACGTTATCTATAATGCTCTACCCGAAGGTAGTCTTAGATTTTTGATGCGGAAAAGTAATAATAGACTACACAACAACAAGATAAACTATTGGAAACATGCATTTAATTTTTGGCGAAAAAGTATGAATTACAATAACAGTGTCTTCCTAATTAAACTATGAAAACACATGGAAACATAATTTTAACGTCGACGTTTAAATTATGTTTTCATGCGTTTTCTTAATTTCTTATACGTAACTGATTTCTTACATTTTTATCAACACCATCTAGTGTTCTTTTCTTGCACCATTTTGTTAGTCAATCTTCAAGTTCTCATAGCATGAGCAGTTATATTATTTCTTATATTTTAAATATAACTGAGCTTTACTCTGCTTCCTATATAACAATAATACGATAAATGGTAAGAAAATTACATATTTTGAAACAATACATTCCTATAAATAAAATGATTTTTCCCAAAATTGTTTTGTATTAGATTGATTTATTGACTGACCAAAGGTTATTGGCCAAAACTTTTATTAGCATAAACTTGTATTCGTTAACATTATGCCGTATACAAATGTATATAAAATAAATTTGTGATGCAATTTTTATTTTGTAGTAGAATTCAGTAGTGTGTTATACCTCTAAATATGTTAGAATTATAAGTTGTAACAAACTAATGTCGTATACACACTGTATAAAATCGTATTATTACCTTGCGTGTAAAACAAATTTGAATGTTTAAAAATATTGCATAATAATACATTGTGCACCTAAAGAAATACTGTGATAGTTATTTTTAGTTTCTATAAGGTAACACTGGTGCTGTCATGTATTTGTCATATCTGTCATTACTGCTAGCTAGTTTCTTGAGTTGGCATACTTGTTTGTGCCAGTTTCCAGTTTTCTGTCGACTTGTGTCATGATAGTTTGTGTGATTGCGAATTTCTCATTTTGTGAGATGGCTCGTTAAGATAGTGGATTGTTTAAAACGGCTTGTATTATCATAAAAACATTAAATTTTCAGTTAATTTGTAGTTGGTCCTTACGGTGAATATGATTTCTTTGTATATATTTACGTAAATTTGACATATATTGACAACATCGTTTCGCAAGTAGTTACCACGGAGGAGTTTTATTTGTGTACGTTTTGTGAAAAACATTCGTTACAAATTTCTTCATTTAAATTTGTGTGGGCAGATGTACCTTGTTTAATAGGAGTAATCTCTATGGTGATATAAAATTATAATTTGTGTTGTGATATTAGTGATTGTTAACTACTTGATTGTAAATGTGAATGTAAATTGTGGTACTTAATATTTCTTGTAATCTGTGGTACTAGCCATGCCAATGTTTTATTTAAGTTGCTCCAACGCTAGCTTTCGACTGGTGAGTATTAAACTTTTTTAAACATTGTTTAATATTTAATCTTGTCTACACTTTAATCATTAGAAAGGTATTTCAAATTTATTTGGACAAAAAAGTAAAGATTCCTTCCTATTTCATTTAAAAAAAACGCTGCTCTTATTATAAGATCAAAGTCTTGAGTTACAAGAGCAATATACAAACATAAATCGAACTAAGACACACCTAGATCCAAAACAACTATATCGCTTCAGCTCGTGGAAACATAGAATTTCCACGGGTTCGATTGCCAGACGAAGCTCTAAAAGATCAGTGATCTAGAAGCGTAACTTCTGATCCATATAAGAAATATAAGATAAAACAACTATTTGTAGGTCATACAAATAATTACTCCTTGTGGGAATCGAACTCACGACCAGCGACGCCGCAGCCAATGTCTTAGCAACTGCACCAACTGGTCATCACACAAAGATAAAATAAATCCAAATCTAAATTCTCGCTGTTAAAACCTCATAATGTTTATGAATTAAATATTTCATTTTGCTATCAGATGTTAGATAACCATGGCATTTTTAAGGTTGTTATTATTCTTTTTTATTTATTTATTGTATAAAAATTTTATTATTATTTGTACAAATTGTAATATTGTAGATCTATATAACATTACCATTATTTTGTTATATGTAATCTAGTAGAACAATTAAAAGAATCATACAGAATTCAGATATCCTTATATAAATGTCTGGACAATATAAATATTAAATGAAAATGCTTGACCAAATATTATTGCAAGTTACATAGTGATAAACTAATAAACTTTTGGAAAATCAATTAGGTTGTGTCATTATAAAGATCACTCTGGTTATAGCCAGGAATTATTTTTTTGATAGTACAAGGATAAATGCCAATGTATTTAACTCTATCACATTCAACATAATGGTCATCATAAAATATTTGGTAATTTGTTACATCTGCAACACCTTCCATTATTGCGTGCTAATATTTTTAATTGATAATTAATTAACTTTGGGCTAACCTGTACAATCTATACAATGGATTAAAAAGTTGAATTTTTTATGTTTAATAGTTCTTATTTTTGTTAGTCAACTGCAATTTAAACTTGCGGAAATTCATTGTTTTTGAGTTAATAATTTTTAAAATGTTAATTAAAATATGTGAAAATAATGTATATTAGCTGTATAAGTGAATTTTAATGTAAAAATAAAAAAATATTCAATAGAGAACCGTGATTGATAAGACCCATGTAAAGATTTTGTATGAAATTAAATGATTTTGTACCAAATTAGAATGCGAAAGTCAAAAAATAGGTTTTTTTATTTTTACACAAAAATCTTGTGTTTTAAAAATACCTGCCCCCTCCCTCTTGCCGAAATTGATTGTATATATTGTGCAGTCCTTTCAATATAGTGAATGTAGCATATTACCAAATTGTAAAATTAGGTAGTGTAAATTTCATACAAAATCATTTATTAGCTTTAGTTTAAAAAAATTTGTATTAATTTAAAGCTGTAGAAAATTATGTAAAGATTTTAAGTGGAAAATAATAAATAACAGCATGTAAAACGTTTTCCCCCGGGTATAAAGTTAGTACAAGATTAACTTGTTAATTTTTTATGATACTTAAAATGGAAAGTCAACTCAAATGAACAAATAGTGCTTCTTGTTTAATCTTGTGACACTAAAATGAACGGTCATACAATATAGGAGTAGGCTAATTACAATTTATATCCTATTTTATGACTTGATGCATTGAAATGTGCCCCATCAAAATCTTTACAGAGATAATGTGATATCTTTCGATGTTACGATAATTAGATCATACAAACTATTATTTTTCTAAACCTTTGATTGTTGCAAAAATGTATTATTAGCATTAAGATAGGTTTCATACAACTATACAGAAATACATGCTTATATCTTAATTTGATTACAGTCCCATTATCTGTGATCACTTTTATTTAGCATTCCACATTTTTATATTTGAAACAGACTATGTGTATTATTAGTAGTAAGGTAATAGGAAAAATATAATAATTATTGTACATATGTTAAAGGATTTCAAATAATTCTTGCTTTGTTTTAGTTAGTTTTAGTGTTTAGTTGTTAAGTTAGAATGTCACAGTCACAGTTTGGCCTAAAACTCACTATTTTTATGATGATGAAGCATTGGGGGCTCTCGTGTAGGAGCATTTTGACACCAAAGAAAAAAAATATTGATTGTTTAAAGTGTATATGATAATAAACATGGGAGGGGGGTGTTAAAAATAAAAATGCGCCACTTATTGTACACTTTTGATTTTATTTGCATATGATAATTTATTGAACCTCTTTGTATCTTGGTATATAGTACCTACCCGTGACCATGAACGCTGTAAAGGGTTCGAAACGTCGGGTGATAAAATTTAAAAATAAACCGCGATAAAATCCGTAAAGTTGTTTAATTTAAAAATAAAATATATTTTGGTAAAATAAAAGTACTAGCTAAAATGCTGTTTTTATTTTTATTGAGTTTACTTATAACGAATTAGTACTTGTTTTCTATTCAAAAATTTTTATCATTGTACATTTTTTTATGGAGGAGGAGGCAAACAATCAGACGATTCACCTGATGGTAAGTGATAACCGCCGCCCATAGACTCCTGTAACATTGGAATATTCACAAAAGTGTTTCCGCTAATTCATATTGGTCCAGAAAAACATGTCAAATTATTATTGTGACAGGATCACACAATTCAATGTGTAAAGCTGTTACAAAAAATATATATGATAATTACAAAAGATAGTATTCAATTATTAACTGTTATTTATTGAAATATGATTTGATTATTAACCATTGTTGATATCCAAAAACCTTATAAACGAAAACGCATGTGGTGCAAAGTGGATATTTAAACCATAACTACTATTTTCATCTTTACAAATTTTAATATTTTTGTGTCGAAATGTTACTCGCGTTCCGCTTACTCGTGTGTCTATAGGGAACCGGTTGGCTATCGTCGAAGGAAAGGATTTTTGTACGAAAGCGGCGGTCGGGCCACTTTCACCCGTCGCGCGGTGGCTCCTTGCGCGCGACTTTCGCCCGACTTCGACGCGTTTTTGACCGTTGGCGCGGACGCGTTCGAAAATCGAATGTGGTCAAGTTTACGCGCGTTCGCCGAACTGCATGAATGTCGGATACGTAATTTGTGCGAGTTTTTAAACGTATGCTCGGGGATCGCGCTCGTTTGCCATTAGCAATAAAGTTCTAATTTCTCGAACGAAGCGAAACTCATTTGTAAATAATCTAAATTTACATTAATTTGTGTTTATGTACTGCGGTTGTTCTGAGTTTTTTCGGAGTTGTATAGACCGTAGATTTTAGGGTTGGATATTGGAGACACATTTGGCAGAATTAATGATGATGGCCTCCCGTGTGTTCTTTTGGTGATTCCGAATGTAACTCGCAATCCTGGTTTTGGCTTTAAACACTCGGTCACACTACGTACAATAGAGGGCTCCTGAACAGTTATGTATGTATGTGTAGGAGGGCTTTAGACGGGTTACTCATTACAGACGTTTATTGACCAGGATCTCCAAATGCTTTTTTTTCATAATGATTGAGTCCGGTCTGAATAGTGGCAGACTATCTCCTTCGACTTGTCTGTCGCTATGTTGCATGCGGTCAGATGACGTTTGAGAAAATCCTTTTACCTCAAGAATTCGCCGCAGCAATAATCCATGCGAAGTACGTGCTCACACTACTCGAGTTGGTATTACACCAGCATACCCTCCGGGCATATCGGTACACCACGGAATTTCTTTGTTTGGATCACGATCTTGCCACGTGATGCGAAGCATTGATTGTAGACATTTCATTTAGGGTCAGTCATATCCGAAAATGTAAACAGGGGGAAAGGGTTACAGTCAAACAATGTTTTAGTATAATTATTTAAGATGGAAGGATCTATTTTCCTTACACCCTTTTAGTGTAGACACCAAGTCCAAGTCTTTTGCAAGCACCATATAGGGAATCCATGTAAATCTGTATGCCTTGAAATTAGCTGTCATGAATACATTGTCGGATTTTCGAGAACCGATTGATTAGATTCCTTCGATCTGACTTCTAAAAGGAATTTTACTAAAGCGTTTTTATCTGATATCTCTATTGGTGTAGTGCATCTGCTGATGGCGTAAAATAGCGTGCTAATAAGCACATTATATAATAAATAAAGAAGAAGCCACTATACGCCCCTTCTTGACATGGCTTGAGACTGGAAAATTCGTGATTTTTTTTATCAAATTAATTTAATTTATTTATTTGGTAGCCTTGAACCGATGTTGGCACAGCATTTTCCACTTAATGAGTACGTAACCTTCACCTCTATGTGAGACTTGGCGACGGTAAATAGTAACTTTGTGCTAGTAATTACATATAGAGCTTCTACTATGAATTTCATACTTCGGTGTTTTTGTAATTAATTGTATAACTATGGTTTTTTTGTTAACATTCAGATATACATGGGTAATTTTTATTCAGTATAGTATTCCATTTAAAGATAGATAATATTAGATAACCTTTAAGCAACAGCGTTTGGCATTTAATTGAATAATTTTTGATTGTAGATAATGTTATGAAGTTTTGTGTGAGAATACGTTTTGCGTATTTAGGCGTAATAGGTGAGACCTTTGTTTATTAATTGTCAAGCTGTACCTGGAATATATTGTAGTTCGTTAAACTGAGCGCATAATCGTTTTTCATGTTCACTAGACGCTCTAGGTCTTCTCGGCGCAAGTAATCCGATAATTAATTATGGCATCCATATGTATTTGTACGAATACAAGTTTATTTTTAAAGAGATTTGTTAAAACCTACTTCAAACGCCTTAAAAGTGAACTTTCGTGACATACTTTTTCGGTTACTTTGAATTTAAAAACAAACTGCTGAATCTATTTAAAAAAAAATACGGGACCATTTCGAAAGGATATGGTTTCAGATAAATGACGGAGATCTGCTCGCAGAAAAATTATGAACATCCGAATTGAGAACCTCTTCTTTATTGGTAGTCGGTTAATAACTACTGTCATTCATCGCCCTTCTGATGCAGTCAAACAAAGACAAAATAAATTTTGTTTGTAACATTGTCTTAGTCGCATAAATTTTTCCAGGTAGTAGAGCATAACATCCTTTCACAGCTTTTGCTGCACTTTTAAGGCCACGCTCGTCCGGGGTAGTACCACCGCCCTTTGTAAAGTCGGCATAAAATAAAGTATGCATGACTTTTGGGGATGCCGGATGGCCATGTCTA
>JAOCPS010025366.1:0-17400 GCA_025505425.1 Graphium colonna | reverse complement strand
TTTCACAGTCCATGAAAATATTGATGGAACAGCACCTGTAATATGTATACATGAAAAATTGTGCCACGCTTGTGAAAGATGGTACAACATGCATTAACTACATAAAATAATATAAAATTGTGAAAGTGGCATATTACATAAAAATAATTACATAACTCTCGAATGAACCTAAAATTAGAGGACGGATTATAATGACAGTTTTGTTCGTACTATGTTATGAAGAGTTTTTCATTCTTTCTCAGTTGTCTATTTTTTATGGTACCTGCTACTGGAATAAAGTCATAGACTCTACTTATTTTTTCTTATTTAGGTATATAAAACTGATATTTGAGTTATTAATCTCACGCTTTTCCCAGTAGTTGATGTTTCATTTTGCTCGCGTTTATTACTTACAACTGGAATAAAATTTTAAACTCTACTTTTTTGTTTCACTTTGTACTATAGAAATCAAAAAACGAAAAAATTGTGTCATAACTATCAATGTCACGTATTATTAGAGGACGGATTCAAATGACAGTTTTGTTTGAACTATGTTATGTAGAGTTTTTTTATTCTTTCTCAGTTGTCCATTCTTTTTAGCAGCTGAAACAGAAATATAATCAAAAAATGTTTCTTTTATTAAGGTATAAAATACCTACTTTATAATTACAAACAGATCGGTTCTTAAAATATACTTTATTTTGCTCACGTCTAGTACTTTGAAAAAATTATCGACTTTACATTTTGTATATAAAACCTCACATCGTGATTTACTCACGGCTTATATGCAACACAGAAGCGCCGTATCAAAAATGTCTGATGGTAATGCTACCACGTGAGATTAGCGCATCATACCAACTAAACAAACTCTTTAGGTGTATAATATTACCAGGAATTTAAAAAAAGATATATAAAATGTAAACAAAAAATTCACTTTTACAAAAATCTGCACATATAAATAGATCAAAACCTTGTAGACAATACCTTTTTTGTATGAGTTTGTAGTATAGAAATCATTTGTTAAAAAAATAATGTCATAACTATCAAACTCACGTATAATTAGTGGACGGATTTGAATGAGAGCTTTATTCGTACTATGTTAAGTAGAGTTTTGCATTCTTTCTCAGTTGTTTATTCTTTTTGGCATTGATTGGATTGAATTGGTTAATTTTCATCCTGAGAATCGTATATGCGGAATGCGTCAAATTAGCATATTTTATTAAAATGTATAGATTGTATGTACTGAAATATTAACTCGAAAACCATAATAAATTCCTTGATGATATAATTATCACCAATGTAAATATGCAAGTATTATTTTTGTTAAAAATAAGTAATATATTATTTACGAAATATTCAGATGTAAAGTAACATTCGAGATGTCATTTAAGTATCCTACAAAATAATTTGGTTATGAGCTTCCTAGATGATTTCATTGCTAACATAGCTAAACTGCATCTTATTATAATAAAATACAACTTGTTACTCGGTATTTTATGCACGTGTTGTTTATTTTGTCTAATATATTTATCCGTTTAAAATTTTGACAATGTTGCAAATAAAAACCAGCACATGCTCTACGCATAGAGTTGCTTATATAACTCTTACATAATATAGCGTGTAAGTTAATAGGATTTTTAAAAATAGCGTAATGTTAAAACGTGTTTGTTATAGCTGTTGCGAACTCCCCTAAAGTTGCAAAGAGGGCGGGGTGATTGTTCCCCATCGTAAAGCTGTCTACTACAAGTCATTATAGTCCGGCTAGTCCCTGCGTTTGTATATATTATTAATCGTATATTTTGTGTAATATTTTTTTCACATGAAGAATTTTGACAATATGGCCAATAAAAACCTACACAGGCTCTACGTCGCGAGATAATTACAATATACTCACGTGATAAAGCGTTTTTAAATAATAGGATTATTAAAAGTAACTTAATTTTATCAACGTATTTTTAGAGCTATTGCAAATACCCAAAAAAGTTTGATTTTAGTCCGATTTATGTAGTAACTATTTATGGTTACTGCCTGGATCGGAAATAAACCGCAAAACAACCGTAAATTTTTATTTAAATTTGCAAGCTTTTTAGAGGACGGATTTGAATGACAGTTTTGTTCGTAGTATGTTATGTAGAGTCATTTTCTAATTATTTATAATGTCTATTCTTTATGGCACCTGCTATTGGAATGAAGTAACGGACATTTACGTTTTATTTCTATATAAAAAAACCTATTTTCATGAACCTATGTCATTACGAACAAAGTGTGAATTATTCACACTTTTGTTCGGAATAAATCTATCACTTACAAGTGGAATAAAATTATAAACTCTTTTTATTCTGAATGGTATATATAACCCTTTGTCATGATTTACTCACGGCTTATATGCAACACCGAAATGCCAGCACTGCCGTGTTTCAAAAATATCTGATGGTAAGCGATTACCGTCATAGACGTAGAGTCAACGTGTAGAGCTGAATTACGTTCCGCCGGTCGGTATCTCGATAGCGTGTCATGGAAACCTAACAGCGACATCTGTTGACACTAAAGGTCAATTTTAATGTCGTTGACGCAAACATAACAATAATGAATTTGTTATAAGGAGAACACATATTATTACATTTTATATTTTTATACATTTGAAAATCCTGACATTCATAAAAGAATAATATATTGAATTGGTTACCTTTTATCATATGAATCGGATATGAAGAATGCATCAAATCGGCATTTTTGTAATAATATGTGTGGATTGTGATATATAGTAATACAAACTCGAAAAACATAATAAATTTCTTTATGATATAATCATCAACAATATAGATATGCAAGTATTATTTTTTTTAATAACCAGTAATATATTATTTACCAAATATTATATTATAAAGCAATATTGAGCAGTCGTTGAACTTTCCTACAAAATACATTGGTAATGCGCTTCCTAGATGATTTCATTGCTAACATAGTTAGTTATGTATAGCTACGCTATAAAAAAAATTATTATGAAAAATACAGCTTGATTCTCAGTATTTTATGCACGTGTTCTTTTTTCTTTTATATTTTTATCCAATATAAACCAGAACATGCTCTACGTAGCGAGATTTTTATATTATTATTAAACAATACAGCGTTTTTATTTAAATAAATTGGATTTTTAAAAACAGCGTGATGATAAAACGTGTTAATTATAGCTGTTGAAAACACCCCTTAACGTGCGCAGAAGGTGGGGTGATTGTCGTCCCCCCCCACACCCCGATAAACTTGTTCATTTTGGATTAGTACTACCTGAGATTAGCGTGTTCAATCAAATTAACAAACTATTCTTTTGTATAACATTACCACATATACAAAATGTAAACAAACAATTGACTTTTATAAAAATCTGCTCATATTAATAGACCAAAAATGTATAATACGAACTCTAGTCAAGTACTTACAACTGGAACAAACTTATAGACTATACCTTTTTTGTATCAGTTTGAAGTGTAGAAATCAAATGACAAAAAATATTATGTCATAACTATCAAAGTCACTACTAATTACAAGACGGATTTGAATGACAATTCTGTTCGTCTTATGTTATGTAGAGTCTTTTTTATTCTTTCACAGTTTTCACTATTCTTGTTGGCGCCTGCAAATGAAATAAAAACATAGACTTTCAATTTTTTTATTCGTCTGTAATATATGTTTCATTTCGTTCACGTTTAGTACTTACAACTGGAATAAAATCTTAAACTCTATTTTTTTTTGTTTTAGGTTTTGCTATAGAAATCATAAACAAAAAATAATATCATAACTCTTGAATGGAACGACAATTAGAGGACGGATTTTATTGACAGTTTTGTTCATACTATGTTATCTAGATTTTTTTATTCTTTCTCAGTTGTATATTTTTATGACACCTGCAACTGAAATAATGTCATAATTATTTTTTTTTTATTTAGGAATATAAATCTTTTTTGATGAATTACTCACGATGTTGTCCGTAATACATGTTTCATTTTGCTCACGTTTAGTTTTTAAAACTGGATTAAAATCTTAAACTCCATTTTTGGTTTTAGTTTTTAGTATAGAAATCGTAAACAGAAAAATAATGTCATCAAGAAAAATAACTATCAATGTCACGTATCATCAGAGGACGCATTTGAATAACATTTATGTTCGTACTATATTTTTATAGACAGAAAAACAAACGAACAGACGGCTCACCTTGATGGTAAATGATCCCGTCGTCCATAGACACGTGCAACATCCGGAGAGTGAAAAGTACGTTGTCAACCTGAGAAATCGAATAGATGATTTATCGGATAAGATGAGTACGGATTAAGTATCATGGAGAAGAAATGAGTAGAAAAAGAAAAGAGTAAACATGGCCGTCCGGCATTACCAAAAGTCATGCATATTTTATTTTATACGGGCTTTATAAAGTAAGTTGGTACTTAAACGGGCGAGTGTGGCTGTAGAAGTGCAGCAGAAGCTAAAAAAGATATTATGCTCTACCACCTCAAAAATGTTATGTAGAGTCTTTTTTATCCTTTTTCAGTTGTCAATCCTTTATGGCACCCGCAATTGGAATATAGTTGTTAACTCTATGTTTTTTATTTTGATTTATAAAACATATTTTGTGACTTATTTGTTTTGTGCGTAATAGATGTTTCATTTTGCTCACGACTAATACTTACAACTGAAATAAATACAAAGACTCTACTTTTTTTTCTAGTTTGTCTCAAAAACATCATAGGACAAAAGAATTATATCATAATTACAAAAGTCACGTATAATTAGAGGACGTATTTCAATGATAGTTTTGTTCGTACTATGTTATGTAGAGTCTTATTTATTCTTTCTCAGTTGTATATTCTTTATGGCACCTGCAATTGGAAGAAAGTCATAGATTCTTCATTTTTTATTTCGATATATAAAACATATTTTCATGAATTACTTACGGTTTTGTTCGTGTAGGTGTTTCATTTCGCTCGAGTTCTTACAACTAACTCATAAATACCCCTTATTGTTTTAGCTATTATAAAACCTCTTTTCATAATTTACTCACGGCTTACATGCAACACTGAGGTGCCAGCACTACCGCGTTTCAAAAATATCTGATGGTAAGTGATTACCGCCATGGACGTAGAGTCAACATGTAGAGCGGACTTACGTTCTACCGGACGGTATCTCGACAGCGTGTTTTGGAAACCTAACAGCGTCATCTATTGATCCGAAAAGCAATTTTAACTTTGTAGACGCCATCATAAAAATGATGTATTTGTAATGGAGAAAACAAATTTATTTATATATTATATTTTTATGCAGAGTTTGACGGTGGTTAAAAAGGTTAAAAGTCCTGATATTCATATTATGATACTTCTTTGTGTAATATTTTTTTCTTGTGAAGAATTTTGACAATGTGGCCAATAAAATCCTGCACATGCTCTACGTAGCGAGATAATTACAATATACCTACATAATATAGCGTTTTTAAATAATAGGATTTTTAGGAGTAGCGTAATGTTATAACGAATTTGTTAGAGCTAGTTAAGTTACAAACACCCCATAGCGTGCAAAAAGGGTAGAGTTATTGTTCCCCACCAAGTCATGATAGTCTGGCTACTCCCTGCGGTTTTACCCGCGCATATTTTTTCGCCGTTTCGAAAACAGTTTTAATTGCTGCTCTGCTACTATTTGTCACAGCGTGATGTTATGTAGCCTGAAGATTTTCCTGATTAATGGGCTATATAACGCTAAAAGAACTTTTCAATTCGAAGCAGTAATTCCTGAGAAGAGCGCATTCAACCAAAAGAAAAACTCTACAGCTTTATAATATTACCGCAGTTTTCAATTAAATATAGAGAAAATGTAAACAAACAACTTACTTTCGCAAAAAACTGGTCATATAAATAGACCAAAAATATTTGATACAAACTACTGATATAATTTAATTTACGAGAAATTTTGCTTAATTGGCGAGTCCCTTATAAAATTTTTTCACAAGCTATTTTTTTAGTTTCACCTGTCCCGTTGTTTGTGTCTGTAATCAAATCTGTCAAGTTAAATTTGACCCACTTACCGATTTCCGATTAAGCTGAAATGTTGCTGGTTAATGCATATTGCGTGACAATGCAATATTAAGACTACGAGTTTATCTGATGATTAAGCTGAAAGATGGCCATAGAACTATCTAACGAAACCACAGAAGAGCATCGAAATTCAGCTTGTTTAAATTAGTCTTAAAGTATGGTTGTTTCGCACAAATGTATAATATTTTCGATACTTTTTTTCAATAGAACAGAATATTCATTGTTGCACATACCAACCGATATACCAAAACATATTAATAATATCTTGAGATAAGGTTGCAAAAAAGCGACTTCATTACTAAGATTGCCTATCTCTTCTAGGGATTACATAGCTCTTTTGAGTTATTATATAGTTTAAATAAGAATAAATGTATATTAATAATAGGTTGACAGTTTTACTTGCAGTGCATATGGAGGTTTCAAAGGTGTAAAATCATTTCCTATTGACCATCATACGAACAAAAGATCTTTGATGACGTCAGACCATTTTTACAATTGGCTTTTAACAGTTAATGGAGACATGAAACGAGACAGGCAGAAACATTTACTCCTTTTAAATTATTGCACTGTCCACAACAGTCTTCCTAAAATATCTAACGTAGAACTCTAGTTTTTACGCCAAATACAACTTCCAAATGGTAATACCATAGGACCAAGGGGTCATCCATATATTTAAAACGAAGAATCTCTTGCCAACTGCGAATATCATGATTGAGACGGCTATTTTATCGATTGACAAGGCATAGGGAGCTGTAACACTGCAAACGATTCTCAACTTCAAAAAATCCGGTTTCATAAAAGAAAATTAGAAAAATCCTCCAATAATTACGGATGATGAGGAATATAACCACAAGTTCATATAACAATAGCAGTTAATAAATAACAAGTTATTGAATGTCAGAAACAATTCTATTAGACTACTTAGTTAGGAATATTCCGCGTAAAAACCCCTAACAACCTTCCAGCAAATATGTGAGGGCACGCATAATGCAGATTTCCTCACCATCAAGCAAGTTGTAACTCTCACACGTTTCGCCCTGACACCGGAGCATCCTCAGGATGTTGCCTCTACGAACAGCGTTCGTTGAGTCAAATGTATACTATGGACTTCCGTAAAGTAACGCCTGATTCTATTAACTGTCTGAATATCAGCAATTAATAATTCGAAGTTTTATTTCTTTTGATTAGAAAATTTCGAACCTTTTCAGATAACTCAAACTCTCTCAAAACTCTAAAGTAGAGTGTGGAACTCAACACTAATAGTGCTGTAACAGCATAAACTTCGAACCCATGACCTATTTGGTCGTTAAATAGCTGACGTTTCCCGCGAGGCTTATATCGTTTTATTTCGGTTCAGCGACATCTGGTATACAATAAAATAAACTTTTCCCATTTCATGTATTTTTACTTAAGCTAAAGTTTTGTGAAGGGTAAAAAACATACGAAACTTGTAAAGTTAATGGTTAAATAAAAAAATATTTAATAAATTTATTAAAGCAGCCAATAATAATTAATAACGCATTTACATAATTATTTAACACAATATTTATACAAATTAGTTTAAATATTAACCATTTTATTTATTCTTCATATATTTGGATTATTATCAGGTAGTTACGTCATTTTTTTTTTTCATTAAAAGTATGTTTATTATTTTTAATGAAAATAACAAAATGACATAAGTAACAAAATATTTTTGCCGTATTTATAAAATATTGTCCTATATTCGCTATAAGAATAATAAAAGTAAAACTGCAATATTTCTTTCTTTCTTTCTTTCTTTCACTGTGTATATATTCAGGTTGATTGGTGGGACGCCTTCGATATTGAAGGAGAGCACCCGGTACTCGATTGTTGTCACATTTAGGTAATAAAATTAGGGTCATATGTTCAATCTAAATTTTTTACTAAATAAATTATTTCTAGCCATTACGACGTAAGTCCATGACCTGATTGTATCCAGCGGCCATTGACCGTCATCGCTGCTCGAATGAAGTCTGTGTTTTAAATCTTCCTGATTTATCAGGAAATACTTCATTTTATAAACAGCCTATCCATAGAATTACATTCACTTTTCAATCATTCGTTGAAACGAAATAAACACTCATAAAATTATAAATACGAGTGGAAATTACAAACAGCATATTGCCAAGGTAGCAATGAAAATACAAAACGTGAAAAAATAAAAAGAAGAAGAAAAATACATAAAAGCATTAATAACGTAAAATACTTTTGTTTTATTCCGAAAACAAATCCTCGATTTCACCCGATTTTTAAAGTGCCAAATTAACTTTTTTTTTTTATTTTATTTGGCAACATTCAATTTGTTGCACCTGATACGGAACGTTTGACTTTCAGGCACCGATGGCGTTTTGTGGTAATGCATTTGTCGCATTATTGTTTCCGCACAGAATTGTGTTAATTTTTAATAAACTTATAAATTTTCGTCCAAAGTGATGTGTTCGTTATGGATTTTGTGTAGACAATATGTGTGTGTGCAAAATACGATCGCATACGATCGCATACGATGCAAACAATGCAGTATCTGGCATATTTCAAACGCTAAACAATTGTTGAGGTTAATGAAATTATGTAAATATGTAGTTTATGTCAATGCAATTATCTGTAAATAAGTATTAATCCCTTATTTTAAACACGACAAAACTAACCAGAAATTCGACAAACCATCGGATATTTTTTAATACGCAATAATTTCAAATACACATTAATATTACCTATTATTAGAAAATGGTGGCCGTCGCGTCATGTTCAGGCAATAGTTTCGTATATATTTATACAACTTACGATAAAGGTTACTTAGAAGTCAATTAATATTACTTTTATTCTAAATATATATGAAACTCACATAAAGCGTCCTTAAATATTGAGATATCTCACCAGTTACCCCGTATATATTTAAGGTCTAAATTCTCCTTTAGGATACACACTGATATACGATACGGATCCTTTATCAGCTACAGGCTTGAATTTATCACCGATTGTGACATTTGCATTTACTTTCCCGCGCTTGCGTAACCCAGCGACGCCGTCCGCCATTTTGGATTTCACATCTTTTGGTGCGAATGCCTCCTTGTCTACGATCTTGACTTTCTCCTTGTTTTTCTCTTTGCGCTTGTAGTAGAATACTTCCCAGGCTAATGTGATCATTGCCAAGCCCAGACCGAAGAGTGTAGCGATGAAAACGCCCCCTACAAAGAAAATTTGGAAATATGAAACTTTCATACGTAAGATAATTTGCTCTACTAAATTAATGCTGAGGTGAGTAGCAAATCCTCAAGTGGCAAATAAACAGCAAACCACACAACAGATACACTTTGAGATATAAAACATTTAGGACTAATGGAACCACGCATGAGGTAACTTTATTTTAAGACTTATTATTACTTCTATGTATGTATCTACTTTACTTATACTTAATTGTTATTATATCTACTTTATTTCAGACTTCAAAAAAGCAGAAGGTTCTCAATTCCTGTGTTTCTATTTTGTTTATGTATGGTCATGTGTGTCTCCGTTATTTATAAATATTCTTTTTGAACAGAAAACTTCTTTAAAAGCGTTGTGATTTGAAAGTCGATTAAACGAAAAAAAGACAGCAAAAGATTACAGACACATAAATTCATACGATTTAATGTGGGAGAAAATGAGACAACAAGCATTATGTGCGTGCATGCGTAGTACAAAGCTTTAGAAAAGGAATCACAATAGCTGTGGTGTTTTGTTTACGTGTACGTATTATACGCTTGTAGATGTTTTTTTTTTTTCATCTTTTTATACTAAAATTCTTCAATTATGCCGAAAATGAATGCAGCATATTGTAGCGATTATGGAAAACAACGTCTTTATTAATCTAACAGGGTATAATGGTATATAATGATAAATATGAAAAAAGGTGATCTCGAAGATACACTTTTATGGCGTGTGATTTTAGTTATTTTCTGTGAAAATAATTTTAATATAATTATGATAGTACCCAAACTCTCCAGGGTAATACCCTCTGACTCGTCGGCATCCGGACAAGATTGTCGCGCTGTCTCATTCCAATACCTATTAAGATACACATAATAAACAAATATTTTATAAAAAATGAGTTAGTAAAAATAAACACTGACGTGAAAAAACAGAACATAAGTAATAGAAAAATATATGTTTTTTTTTATTTATGTAATCTGCTTTTAGTTTATAACGGTGGCGTGTTTGAGACCATAATTAAAACATGTCGTCTGAGATGATAAGAATAACGTACAAAAGGTTATATTATGCAATAAAAAATATCAACAACAAATATGCCATGCTATAACCAAGATTAATTATGACTCTTTATGAAATGGTAATTAAAATACAATAAAAAGAAAATGATGACCTGAAACCCGACAGACTGGCCTTACAAGGCGCTTGTATTGGACGCAACATGTGTAGACACATTGGCTGCGGTTCATCTAAGGGTATTCAGGGAGGGCCGTGGTGGCTTCAAAGGCAACGGAAGTGAGCAAGTGTCGAAAATACGAGTCTATCTGTGTGGACTACTTATTTGTGCCACTTGCTATGGAGACGTAAGATCCGTAGGTCCAAGGACTACAACATGGATGGTACTTTTCTCGCCTATAGATAAAGTATAATAATTTAGCGAGGAAATGCACGTTCTTGGCACCATGCCACGCGGACTAGGATTATTTGATTGCCATTGTGGAGTTAGGTTAATTCTATTGCTCCTTAAATATTTTTGTTGTAAATAAATAAAAATGAAACAGAAATGAACGGAAAATTTCAATGTGTCAGTATGAGACTTACTTGGCAGCAAGCTGTTCGAGGAACCTCTCTTTCTGCAGCTCCAAAAGAGCTCTGGATAGTGACTCCTGCAACCTGGAGCCTTGTTGCACTGCAATAGCGTACGGCTGTTCGGCGAAGACCTCCCCCACCTCAGTCAGATTACAATTACGTGTCACTTCGTATCTGATTTGGAAGATCAGAACAACAGAAGTGAAATAATAGTATTAATATTTTTCAAGATCAAATAGGAGTTTATCTAAAGCTAAAGGTAGTGGAGCATAATATCTTTTCAAAACTTTTGCTGCACATTTACGGCTACTTTCGCCCGGGGAAATACCAGCCGTATTTACAAAGTCACCATAATATAAAGTTTGCATTTTGGGCTTGCCGGAGAGCCATTCTCAAACTTACTTTTTCCACTCCTTTCCCCTCGAAATCCACAATTTCGGCCCTATTCTATCCAATCAAGGTTGATTCCAATTCCATCCGATTTCTCAGGTTGACAATGCACTCACAACTGTCCAGATGTTTGACATCAGGTACTGGCTTAATTGTAGATTGCTTAACATCAGGTAAACCGTCTACTTCTTTGTCATTCTTTCCATAATAAACCCTCTACAGACTTACTACATCCAAAGATATATTACCAGCTTCCGAGAAGAGGCATCATACTATTTTAAGAAATGGAAAGAGAAAGAATCAAGAATATAAAAAAGTAGATATCATATGTATGCGTCTGAATAGGTTTCCTGGTAAAAAATGCCCAATATCATTAAATCCGCATTGTATTCCTTTTTAAAGTGTTTGCGATAAAATATAAATAAAAACACAATAAAGGGACCCGGGAAAGGGTTTAAGAAGATATTCTAATATTACGAAAAAATAATGAGAAAAATTTACTTTAATGCAAGCAAAAGTGCGTGTTAAATCTAGTTAAATTTTATAAATTTCACTTTATTTCCGCGGAATCGTGGATGAAGGCAAAGTCAGCCTCTGGATGCTCGTTCACTTCACGGAAACCAGCCTCCGCGTCCACCACGGGTCCTAGAAAAAAAAATCAGATTAAAAAAAAAATTATATGCGTATAATGGTTTTCAAAACGAATCAGACGAGCCCAAACTCGATGGATTTGCGTTGTTTAATTAGAGAGTTCCCATGGCCACCTTCCAGTTTCATCAGATTAACTGTTCAATCTTCATAATACATAAAATTTTCATAATATTGCATTGTCACGCAATATACATATGCGTGCAAAATCTCAGTTTAATCCGAAACCTGAAAGCGGGTCAAATGTATCTTGCCAGATTCGGTTACAGACACAGACAACGGGACAGGTGAAACTAAAAAAATAGCTTGTGAAAAAATTAACAAGGGACTCGGGACTCTATCTACGACTTACGCGAATATTCGACATTTTAAATGTAACGACTTCTTTACGGATTTTATAATGGTTTATTTCCGATCTACGCAATAACTTGTTATGAGTAGTTTCATTTAAAATTGCAAGGTTTGATACAGATACACAGACAACAGGACAGGTAATTTCAACTAGATAAAAGCTAATAACAAGAATAACGCCTTTACAGATGTTAATTTACCAGTTCTTTTTAATAAAATCTACTAACATAACGCTGATATAATATATGTTTTATTACCCTTTTAAGGATATAAAAATAACCTTCAAGGAGTTCACATATCAACGACTTTGTGTAATGTTTTAACTAATTTAAACGGAGGAGGAGGTTCTCAATCCTGATATTTCTTTATATTATATATTCACGCATAACTCTTTCAAACACTTACGAACCGATTTTGTAAATTCTTCTTTTATCTAAAATATAATTTCATATTGGTCCCATAAAGCTTTCAAAAAAATCAGTTCAATAGTTTCTTTTAATTAAAAATAACGGGAAATATATTTTTTCGACACATATTTTTCCCGTATAATAAGGGGTTTAAAGTCAGTTGTATATTCGTTTACTTGTTCGCTATTTATTGTTATATATAGTATTTATAGATTATACTATAGGTATTTTATAAATAAGCTTCCATTGAAACATATATCAAATAACGATATCCAAGAATTCAGAAAAATAGATAAATAATCTAGTAATCCTCGCCAATCATAATATCATTCACAAATTTGGAAAAGAAAATAAAAATCTTCAAACATAAAATGCTTCTAAAGGGCATCAGATATAATATAAAAGAAGATTATCTGCCATATGATTCGGGAAAAAGGGAACTGCAAGAGCAGCTAAAAGTAGAGGAAGAGAAAAGAAATACAGCGATAATCAAATATGATCAATTGGTGATACTGAACAAATCAGAACAACACATTCCTACCACAAAAAAATACTAAAAAAAGATAACTTTCTACTTCTCAGCAGGATAAGTAGAACAGCGAAAATCACTCCACCTCAGAATCCGAACTCAAAATACCACAAAGATACTTCCTGCCCATCGATTTCCAATCGTTTTGAAGAAGCAGTTAAGGTGGAACCTCTAAATTATTTGGTGAATAAATCTCCTGCAAATAACCAATCAAAATATAAAAGTAATGAAATCAAAGCAACAATAAAAGAAATTAAAGAAAGATAATATAAAAAACACCTTCCAAACCGGTTAGTCACCGTGGAAGATTATGATCACCACCCTGCAAGGAATATACTTAAGACTCAACAATAAAATTGCCACAAATATAAACTATTTTTCACAACATACAATGCAAGAAATCTATGCATGTACGAACGACTAATTGAACTAGAAGAAGCATTAAACGAAGTGAATTATATATACTTTGGTCAGACGAAAATTAGACGCTTAGGTAATGAAGTAGAAAAATATGAAGACTTAATTTTGTGCTTCAGGGGAGAAACTCCAGGAAAACGCGGTATTGTCCTGATTAATAAATCTTTAAAGCAGGTTTTACAGGTATGACAAAAATGGTTGCACTGCTGAAACTTTATATACAAGGATACTGCATGAGTGTAATACGGGTATACGCACCTACAACGGCGGCGGATTAGTAGGAGCTAAACGCATTTTACACATCGATCAACAAAGCGGTAGAATTTGCTTATAAAATACTTATTATAATGGCAGTATTTAATGTAAGATAGGCCAACCACAAAGGACGAATATTTAGTAGTTAAAAGATATGGCTACGGCGAAAGAAACGAACGAGGACATAAGCTAATACAGTATGCTTTTGAAAACAAATTGACGATTATCAATAAATTCTTCAATTTTTCTTGAATAGCCGTAGATGGGCATGGCGATCTCCAAACGGAAAACAAAAAAAAATAGACAATATTTTTACCAACCAACCCAACTTATTCCAAAATAAACAAACATTAAATTTAAATTATTGATCAGACCATAAATTAGTCAGAAGCAATATAACATTAAAAAATTTTAAAAATACTATAAGGAGAAGAAGTAGTATCCGAATATCTTAATAATTAAAAAAATCATCTTCATCCAGGGATAAAAACAAACTGTTCAAAGCTGTGACGACCGCATGATAAATTTAATAAAGCTAAGCCTACAAATCACAAAAATAACCCAACTTTATTCCTAATAAAGAAACGGCAAGTAATTCAAAAAACTCATAACAAAACTTAGCGCTCTTTACAAGTTGATAAACAAAAGGATCAAAATTGATGAGAAAACTGATGACAATTAAAAAATCTAGACCACGGCGGGAAACAAAAAAAAGCAAAGAAGGAAATTAGAAATAGCAAAACCTGGATCAAAGGTTTTAAGAGCGCTCCTATGTGGAAACTCCTTTGCCTTTTGGTTAGTATGTGCTCCGTGATGCGGTGCACTTGATGGGTGCATGGATGTTTGGCTCTGAAGCCGAATTGTTCGGGAATGGGAAGCCTTCGAGAGTCTATGAAACTTCGTAAGCGGGCTAGGATTAGTCTTTCATGTATTTTCCCGAAGGATTTAAGAAGACTAATCGGACGATATGAAGTGGGGTTAGTAGCGGGTTTGGAGTGGTTAAGGAATCCTATAACCCCAGCGCTCTTCCACTCCGTGGGAAAGAAGCCTTTAGTTATCGCCGCATTATATATAACGAACAATATATGGATGATGGTTTTGAGAAGGATTTTGGTCACCTTATTGGAGATACCATCCGTGCCTTGGGCTTTAGGTGGTTTTATTTTTTTAATGATGTCCTCAACTTCGCCGCAAGTAACTGGAGAAACGGGATCGCGTAATGGCTCATTTGCCTTTTTATCTACTATGTCGTCCACCTGTCGGAGGGGGTGTTGGTCGACCAGCAGTAGGCTTGGGGTATATTGAATCTCGAGGCCAGGCATTCGGCCTCCTCCTCGTCTTGCATGGCAGGTGTATTCCCTGGGCGATTAATCAGGGACATGGTGACTACTACGCCGGTTTTAAACGCTTTTGGGAGGAAAATAAAAATCATTTCGACATCTATCGCATCCCATCATTATCCCATCGCTTGTTTCGCAAGGCCTCTATGCCTGCTTTTGTCTCATACTATAGAGAACAAAGATGTCTGCGATATATACGAAACTTGAGAGGGCATTAATTGCGGAATCCGTGTCTTGTCTATTAGGAATAGAGTCTGGAATTGAGCAAAGCTCAGGGGAAGATCTTTTTGAATTCAGCTTTGACTTTATGTCGGACGTTTTGGTTGCGGGAGGGGCAGGGGCTTAAGGCCCTAGCCGAAGTATGACGGGACGGTGATCCGAGTTAAGCTCGTGGATAGCTTCAATATTGTGTAGGGCGAGATTAACATTTTAGATAACTGCAATCTATCAAGCACATCCGTCGTATGATTTATAACGCGCGGGAAGTGGATATGCGAGCTGGGCACGACCACTTCGAAGTCAGGATGGTTGTTGAGAGCGCACTCATGTCCCGAAGGGCGGTATGTCGACAGCGTGTTTTGGAAACTGCACAACGTATCTGTTGGCGTGAAAAATCACCTTAAATTCGTAGAGCCAACATAACAGTGATTAATTTATAAGGAAAATATATTTTTGTATAGAGTTTCACAATCCTCATAAAGTAATAATAGATTGAATATCTGATTGAATTGGTTAATTTTCATTACTATGAACTGGATATGCAAAATGCATCAAACAAATATACGTCCGTTTGATGCATTTTGCAAACATTGTGAAACAAAATTTCTTGTTCTTTTTACAATCTGTATGGATTTTGATAAATATAGGAATACAAACTCCCAAAAAACGTAACGTAAGTAAAGGTAAAATTGTTATAGATATTTTTATATTATAAGTGAAATATAAAATTATAGAGCAATATTCGAGAATATTTCGTTTGAAATTCCAAGTCATATGTCAATACCTGACATCAACATACCCCAAAAATACTCTGTTTACGAGCTTTCTAAAAAAATTGTTATTAAAAAAACCCTATTACAGCTTGTGGTTGAATAACTTAAGCTGGCGTTATTTCTCTTGCGTTAATTTAATGAATAATATGTTTCTTATTGTCAATGTAGCCAATAAAAAAAAGTACAAATATTACTTATATGTACATAATATAGCGTTTAAAATAATAGGCGTTTGAAAATAGCGTAATGTTGTAGCTTGTTTGTTACAGCCGTTGCGAACAACTCTACCACTAAACTTGCAAAGAGTTACCAAACTAGGGGTCACGATCCTCCAAGGGTAGTTAAAAATATTCTGCGGGTCACGAGATTTTTGAATATATTTATTATGTTCTATATATTTTCAAGTGTATATTTTCAAGGTGGTGGAGCATAACATCCCTTCACAGCTTTTGCTGCACTTCTACGGCCGCGCTCGCCCGGGGAAGTACCGGGAAGTACCGGGAAGTACCCGACCCCAACCTCCTATAAACCTATTTTATCCAATTTCCGAGGTTAACGACGCACTCGCAGATCTCCCGAAATTGCGTGTGTCCATGGGCGACGGGATCATTTAACATCAGGTGAATCGTCTGCTCATTTATCTACCTTTCCATAAAAAAAAATGTTTTTATTATATACGAGTAAATATCGCAATTTGCAACAAATATAGCTTTAAATGTTAACAGTTTTCTGTCTTAATTATAATTATAAGTAACATTTGGACCTAAGAAGGTCGCCAACCAAAGAAAAATATGAAACAGGGTCGTGATGTAAACAAATCGATGATATTGGTCGCTATCAAAAAAGTTTGGGAACCTCTATCTGGTCCCTGTGGTTACACCTGCGTAAATTTTCCCCGTTTTTTGAATATTTTCAATTGCTGCTCTACTCCCATTGACTATAACGTGATGTTATATAGTCTAAAGCCTTCCTCGATAAATGGGCTTTCCAACACTAAAGGAACTTTTCAATTCGGGCTGGTAGTCAAATGGATCAAAAACCTTTGATGCTAATACAAAATGTTGGAACGTGTTATAAAAATAAGTCAGTTTCTATAAATATGGAATTAACAAGAAATTCAGCAAATTCAAGTTCATACACATTCAGATGTAGTGACGAGGAATTGTGTGCGAGCTATTCAAATGTATAGTGAACCGCGATTACTACACAAAATTT
>JAOCPS010025257.1:0-17400 GCA_025505425.1 Graphium colonna | reverse complement strand
AGAAACTAAGTTAGTCTATATATAAACGTTGTGTTTGCCTTTAATTTAAATATGTATATAAATTGTGTAAACTTTTTATTGAGTTAAACATACTGTAAATGTAAATGTCCTATATGTATTTAGTCGGTAAGCCTTATTAAATAAATAAATTTTACATGTCAAACTTATGAATTGTTTTACAGAGTTATGTGAAGGGTATTAACTTGTTTTTTAAAAGCAATATTAAACATTGAGAGAAATTACGATAAAATTTTATTCAAGGAATGATTGTTTAATTTGAGAAATTGTAATGGATATTCATGAAATTATGATTGCGTATTATTCATTATAATCATTTAGGTATAAAGAATAAGGTAGGAATGGGCATACGGCAACGCAAAATGTCATGCATACTTTATTTATATTATTACCACATAGTCAATAAAACAAATCATTTATTATCATCTATCTTTATTTATATGGAATACAATTTTGTTAGCCCGTTTTGCTGGAACTTTTCGAACATCTTCATTTCCAAATTTATCATAGTTTAGATGTTCATTGATATTTGTCACAACTTCGTCATTGACAGATGTACAATCTATTAGTTCAATTGGTTCATCATTTCTTCGTTTAATACCTTTCTTGGGTACTGGACCATTTTCCATGACAACTATTCTTGACATGTTATTTTCATTATTTAGAGCTTTTTTATTATTATTTGTAGTACTCATGTTAGTATCTTTAATGGTTGGTAAAAATGATTTTGACTTATTAAAGTTGTCCAAGGCTTCTTTTAGCCTCTTATTCTTGCTAAGTTTAGTTTTCCTTCCACAACTAATAGTGTTCAACTGACCCATATTTAGCTTAACAACATTTTCATTTGGTATTTCTTCAACCAATTCATTTTCTTTAAATTTTTTCTCTGATATTGGTAAATTTCTTAGTCGATATAACACATCTTTTTGCCGTTGCCATAATTTTTGTCTCGTCTCATAAATTGTCTCCATTTCTGGAGCATAACAGACATGCAATGAACTTCCATAGAAGTTTTTTGTGTCAATCATTCTCTTTGCAATTCTTGCTGATTGTATTCTTTCATATTGAGCATGGTAAGTTTCTGTGAATGGCTCTGTTGGGTGATCAAGAGATATGTTGAATTTTATCAGTTTGCCAAACTTCAGGAATAAAGATTTGGTTTCTTGTCGCAGATTGAGTGCTGGTACACCAAATACAAGAAGGTGGTTGGATTCGCTGGCCACTGTGTACACCTGAAAAATATTTTATCATTTATTTATAATTTTAAATATACAACCTTTTAATCTACAATTTTTTTACATGAACCCATGTTTTTAAGACCATTAAAATAAACAAATACCACTGCATGCCATGAATCAAATATATTTACATTCAGCCACTGATAGATAATTTTTCAATACCAACATCATCTTTCATTAATAATCAAAGATTTTTTTAGGATTGTCTAATATCTTGGTGATATTTAACACAAACATACAAGACGAAATAGTAGTAAAACATCTAATGGCATTTAAGGATCAAGGGAATATTAAATTATGCAGTTGATATTAAACTAACAATGTTTTTTCTGCAAGGGTAAAAGAATGGTAATGGTTGCTTGTGGATGCAAATGATTAGTTTTTTTAGAAAAAAAATAAGAAGTTCAAAATTTGTAAGCATGTCGACTCCTCATGGTACTAGTCTGCCCTACCCTTAGAATGCAATTTAAAAGTGAAACCAAAATCGTCGATTGTATGAGTGAAGCGAAGGGGCCACGAGTGGTCTTCCAGCGGAGCACACTTAAAAATACTCGATTGTTAAGAAATCTATGTTGGGATGTCCTGATTTTTAATTTCTATTTTTTACATTGAAATTTGTTTATGCACCCACAAACAACCACTTAGTTGTAACGGACACATAAGCTATTGCACTAAATTACAGCGCAATGAGTATTTATAAAAGAAGGTTACCGCAAAGATTTTATGATCACTTACTATCATTAAATGACCTGCGCAGTTCCCATTTCTTTTATAGAAAAAGAAGTCGAATCTTACCAAGTTTACACTTCACCGGGACTACCAGTTGCTTACCTTTACTGCAGTTAGCTTCCTGCCTTGTCGGTACGGAAGACGGCTGGTGCATAACGATAATTGTTTATGATGCGGCAAGACTATTTTATTTTCGTCAATATCAGTATCCATTATCACTAAATATACAACAATAATTCACTGGAAGACGCATAGATTAGTGATCCTGTTGTTTTATATACTATTTACTTAAAATTACACTTATACTATAAACTTCTGTAACTCTAATTGGCTTTTATTAATTTTTTATTATAATCTACACAGTGTCCGATTGAGTGCCAAAATGAAAAAATCAATAATATTGTAAAATTGTTGCCATGTCAAAATTTTATATCATTTATATGGATGTAAGGATTTTAGCCAAAGCGTTAACATTTGAATGCTTGGACGTACTCCGAAATACTTTGCGTGCAGATTAACACTTGCGAAATCAAGTAGTCTGTGCAAGATAACTTGGCATGTCCGTAATATTGCATTTTTAAGTAATATTTCGCCGATCACCCGACAACAACCAATGAAGAAACAACAAAACAATGGTTTTGTTCCCGGGATTTCAATCCACGAACTCCGGTGTTAAGCAAAGGTCTTTCAAAGACCACTAGGTTATGGAAGTGGATACCTGTATATAATAGTAATCAGTAATACGATAAATACTTATTACTATTTTCTTGTAGTTGTGTCTGTCTGTTAGGGTCGCCTAATCTTTCAAAAAATATAGCTCGATATTGCGAAGATTTGACTGGCAGATAACTATAGGTTTACCTTTTAGGTAGATATATAGTAGGTTTAAAGTTAACCCTTTTTTTACATAGTACAAAGTTAAAACCTAAATAAAAATTGTTGGAAATTAACATTAAAGACCATAATAGCCACACTTGTGAGTTGGCAATACTAACTAAAGAAAATATTTCGGTTCTTGCAGTTTGTACATCACGCAAGGACGGAATTTGCTAAAAACTGTAAATGAATTTCTTGTTTTTGTTTTTAATTCCCAGAATTTTTAAATATTCATTTTCTAACAAAGTAATAAGGAACGAAAAATAAACTATGATGATAATGAAACATATTTTTATTTTCTTGCAAATGCATTACAAATCACTGTGCTTGCAACTGATGTATCTACAATAATATAAAGTAAACAATTTATAAAAATCAAATGCCCTTAAATACTTTTGTATGTAAATATACGAAAATAACTATTTTAATATAACATAGAAGCAATTTACTTTATGGAATTGAATGGAGAAAACATTAAACTAGATAAAAATATATTTACAGTCTGCACATATAAAAATGAATTCAAAGAATATAAGTATTTTGTTATTTTTTACATTTTAATGTGATATTTTGAAATTAAAACGTATATTTAAACTAGTTATCTTGCTCGTATCCTTCAGTCTTCATATCATTTAGTCCCAGGTCCTCATTTTGCTCATATGATCTCTCGTAACGGGTGATTTTTAAGCCTGAAAAATAAAGAAATCAATCAATTTTATTTGATGCATAATTTCGTCCAATATTTCCAACTTTTTATTATGAAGAGGCGATCTTTAAAAAAGATATGTTATTTATAACTTTTTTATTAACTTAAAGTATTTTTATTACATATTATAAATAGCGAAATAATAAGGTACTAACCAGTCACCCTGTATAAACTATAAAAGTGCTAAATTTCATGCTTTGAAAGTTTTCACGTCACATAACAATATAAGGATTTACTTTAATTCTTAAAATAAACAATATTATACATTTCTTACCTTCATCGGGTACATTTGGATCGTCCGATAGACTCTGAACGTATGAATTTCCTGCTGGATCATCCAATATCAGTGTAACTGCTCTTTTGCCTTCTAACACTTCTTCTAATTTATCCAAAAACCTGTTAAAATTAACATTATACGGGTCATTGGTGAGTCACCTAAAATATTAAAAGAGAGCACTCTGTACTAGATTGCCGTCATATTTAAGTAATATTTAAAAAAAACTTATAGTTTTAACAAATATTTTCAATAAATGAATGAAGTCAATCAGCTGTGATCAGATGGTACGCGCGACGCCGTCGACCCACTTCCGTCTCACTCTGGCCTCGCCCTGTCCGCTCAGATGAGGATGAAATAGGTAATAATTATTTTTAAATTTAGGTTTAGTTTACTCAATGGTAAATCAATATTTATTTTTAATAATATTATTTTTCGTACTCTATCTCCATATATAAAATCTTTAAAATTTGACAGTGACTCAATCATCTTGTATACATTCATTTACACTATTTTTATATGCTTAATAATTAATTAGTTTGAATTGAATTTTCATGGGCTGAACTTGCCTAGTGAAATGGTTTAAGGTGAACATTAAAATTTTTTATTACCATAAAAAATTTAAATGTTCACCTTAAACTTGGCCTAGTGGTATGTGGGCCTTTGAATTTCAAACCGAAGGCCATGTATTTTTGTTTGTGGTTGGATTACGAAAATGCAGGGTGATCACCCGATTGCCTGAAAACAAAGATTATCCATGCATGGCATGTGAAAAGTCGGTCCTGCGCTTGATCTCTTTCAGGTCGTGTCGGATATTCCCGTCCCATCGTGCTATGAGAGTAAATGAACAGAGAGTCACCTGTGCTTGCGCGTACGATTGTGCACTATAATATGTCCTACGCGGTTGCCTAATCTCTGAGTAGATTGGCTGCCATGGCCAGAATTCAGTCAGGAGGACTTTTTGGATTACAAATGTAGAGCTAAAGCGCTTTTGTTTGTTTTTTCATCTTACTCCATCTCTGTAGTAACTAAGTACTATACTCGGACTTTTCCAATTCCAATTCTCAATACTCGGACTTTTAATTCGATGCAGTAAAATGACATAAGCTAAAGTCAGTTTCAGAAATAATGTTACCACGCTTAACTTAGTAGTGATGGCTTCATTTATTTAAAAATGAACATTTCACTAACGTGCGTGGTAGCTCAGTGTGCGGGCGCTCGCCTTCAATTCCGTTTACTCGAGGCGAACCTGAGTTCGATCCCCGGTGCCGGCATCAATGAAATTGTTAAATTTTATAATTGCAATTTAAAGTGCTGATTTACTACGTGCTCTGCGGTAAAGGATAACATCGTGAGGCAAACCTGCATATCTAAGAAATAATATTTCTAAGATATGTGAAGTCTACCAATTCGCACTTGGGCCGCGTGGTGGATTATGCCCAATACCCTCTGTCTAGAGGAGGTCTTTGCTCAGCAGTGGGACAATATAAAAATAGGCTTACTTTACTTTTATTTCACTAGCGTAAACCTATTAAATTATAATTCTATAAGTAATATATAATTATTATAAGTAATATATATGTGGGTAGACAAGAATGTGACATCATCAAGGCAGGCCCTTTTCAATGGCCTAACCGAGGGTTTGAAAAATCCAACAGGCAAAGGAAAACTGCTCATAATTATTCATATAGGCCAAGAAAGTAGGAGAAGACTACCATGATGAGATGAACACAGTTTCAAGGAGTGGTTTGGGAGTATTTTGCCGAAGTCGAAACCCAATTCTGAGGTGGTAATGGACAACACCCCGTACCACTCCAAGAAAATAGAAACAGCACCAAAAATTTATTGGCAAAAATCTTTGATACAAGTTTGGTTCTCTAAGAAAAATATTCCTTTTCAAGATAATACGGTGAAGGCAACTCTTTTGCAACTTGTTCCCACTAATGTAGAATTTAATAGATACGCATTCGATGAGATGGCCGACATGGTGTCACTGCATTAAGACTGCCCCCATACCATTGTGAGCTTAACCCCATAGAACTGATTTGGGCACAGGTTGCAAAAATGGGCATGTTGCAAAAATTGGCATGTTGCAAAAATGGCAGAAGATGTAAAAAACTCATTTATAGAAGGTGTAAATAATGTCATATCCAAGAAATAACAGACAGATTTGTAATAAAGGTCACAGACAGCGATAGTGACATAGAATAAAATTGATTATTAATTATTATTGGTTTTATTTCTAATCCAATATTTAAGTTAAACTATATCCTCCTCATATGGTTTAACTTAATTTTTCATAGGAACAGAGTGTAACAGTCTAATGTATTCTTTTTTTCTTCCAAAAGTTCAAAGATTAAACCAATAGAATTATTCATTAAATTTAACTCCATCACTATTTTTTATACAGCAATAACTTGCAACACTGGAACTGTCAGTTTACTGCAACAAATTAAAAGTTGGACTATAGCTCAGCATCAAAAAATAGTCTTTAAGATTCAATTTACTCAACTAATTATAGATTAGTATTTTACAAGGTGACTTTGATACTCGAGGACGTTAAATTTAGGTATGATACATGAAGAATAAAAGTAATATTAAAAAAAATATTGATTGACCACCGAGTAAACATAATCTATTGTTTAATTATTAGATCTATTTATTGTAAAATGATTATTTTGTCAAATGCTATGCCCCTAATTTTATTACATAATTATGATGACAATCAAATACCGAGTGCTCTCTAATATTATCGTCATTTTAGTTGGAAGGATAATGCCCATTTTGATATAGTGTACCATACCAAGTTGCTTCAAATTCAAACTTTTTTTTAGAGACTAGACTTATTATATTAACTTCTACAGAAGTTCTTTTAAAGAAGGTTTCGGAGGTATTTCATAAAATCTAAAAATCCATCCATAGAAAATAGTTTCTATTGCATTCTATCTCTATGACAGATTGAGTAAATGTCATAAGTATGTAATGCAAAATTAATATTTTTTACTTTCAATTAAATTCTCTATTCATAAATCAAATCCATGAAGAATAATGTCATAATATATATAAACAATTACTATCGAATTTTGACTTGATGCATGAAATTTTTTGGTACCGCTTTTGGGTAATTTTGGTGTGGTATCAATAATTTATTTATTCCCCTACCCACTCATCTTCTCCTGTGCGATAGATGGTGCATCCCCTGTCAATCCGGGAGCATTTTTCAACTGATGAACAGCGGCCTGTAAAAGTCCCTCCGGAGTAGAAAATCTGCCTCCTAAAGCCCTTCCACCGACTTCTAGGGAGAGTTCCGGAATCTCCATGCTGCAGGTCTCTGACTGGAAATATATCAACATTATTTTTAAAGAAACTTACGTAAAACCGATTTCAAACACCTTAAAAGTTACTTCGGCAACATATGTTTTCCGGTATTATGATTTACGAGTTTATTTTCACAGAAAATTACAAAAACCGACTTCAAAAAGCGTTACTTTTGAATATGTCATATCTGTTATTTTGATTTAAAAAAAAATACTAAATATATTTTTAAAAACAGGATTGTGGGACCATGTTGGAAGTATACCCTAACAGTTAAAAAGTTAATTTTTAAAAATGGTTCATAAGTGACAGAGATATATGCAAACATTTCTAATATTTGTCATTTTGATTTAAAAACAAACTGCTGAACCAATTTCTCTAAGAATTTTATGAGTTCTTTATTTCATAAATGGTGGAGATATGCCAAAAAAATTTGAAACATCCAAATTGAGAACGACCTTCCTCCTTTTTTGAAGTCAGTTGAAAAGAAAACTATTAAACAGATCCTCATACAAAATTATATGATTTTATTCAACCAATTCGGAAATATATGTAGTAAAAATTAGGATATATAGAGTAAATAATCTACTATCATCTAACCTTTAATATATCTCTTGAAAAGTCATCCCTTCCCGCTATTCTCACTTCGAATTTTACTCCCTTGTCTTCAACCCCACCTCCAGATTTGACCTGAAATTTATTTATTATTACAATCTTTAATGCAAATACTAATATTATATTAAATATTATTAACTATTTTATTAACTTTGCTTAGTTAAGTCAATAAATTGCAGTAAATTTATAAATTAGATGTAAAAAAGCAAACTTAGTCAATATTATATTCACAATTTATTTTTTTACAATGAATTACATTTCTAATGATAGAACAAATAATAAAACAGAGAGAAATTCACAAAAAAAAAATCGAGTAAACTTTATACAGGTGATTGTTGAGTGGTCTAGGGTTAATTTTTTGTAATAATACTAGGGGTATATAGTATACATAGTTTTAGCCCAAATTTTTTAATAAATGAGTGTGGTGGCTGTGATCATCCGTTAGGCGAGACCGTCCATCCCACGACCTTCCGTCGAAAAAAAGCATTTTTCAATGGAAGGGAAGACAAACGAGCAGACTGTTCAATGATGGTAAGCGATCCCGCCGCCCATAGACAAACGCAACATCCAGAGAGTTGCGAGTGCGTTCTCAACCTTGGAGATCGGATATAATAGTTTTATTGGATAGGATGGGGTTGGGATTAAGGACTTGGAAGGGAAAGGAGTGGGAAAAAAAAGGGCATCCCCAAAAGTCATGTTCACTTTATTTTATGCTGACTTTATAAAGGGCGGTGGTACTTCCCCGGCCGAGAACGGCCGTAGAAGTGTAGCAAAAGCTGTGAAAAGTTGTTATACACTACCATCTCTAAAAGTATTGGAATAGAGTATAAACTAATTACCTCGTTTGTTCTATGCCCACAAGCCTCGCAAACCGTGGCCATTATAACAACTTCTTTGAAATGTGGTATTTCTGAAATTCAAATAAAATCAATTTTTTAATATTTTTTACCTTCAAGCAAGAATTATTTCCACATGAAATTAAGAAGCTCCGTAGTCATTCGACCGCTAGACAAAATTAATGCCGACAAATTTAATTTTACTGATGACATCATACATTTTGTTAGGACGATTGTAAGTACATAAGTATGTTTATTTAAAATTATTATTTGTTTTTTTTAAATTACGGAAAAATAACTTCTTTATTTCAAGAGATATGATTGCGAGGTGGTATCATGTATTTCCGAGGAAAGTTGGTCTTACAATTTCTAATTTAAATTAAAATAAACTGAAAATTTTCTTTTACGAACATTCACTTCTATAGTTTTTCTATATTGTATTCATAAATAGGGTGATTTGTGAGTAACGTTCAATACTTTAAGACGTTATATGTGAGGATCATATATTAAGAATAAAAATATTATAAAAGATAAATATAATTTATCACTGAGTAAACAATATAAAGTTGAATAATTTTTTTTATGGAAACGAAGACAAACGAGCAGACGGTTCACCTGATGGTAAGCGATCCTGTTGCTCATAGACAAACGCAACATCCGGAGAGTTGCGACTGCTTTGTCAACCTAGGAGATAGGATATAACAGGTTTATTGGATAGGATGGGGTCGGGATTAAGGATTAGATAGGATAGTTAGAGGATAGGAAAAGATGGCCATGGCCAAAGTAACATGGCCATCCGGCATCCCCAAAAGTCATGCATACTTTATTTTATGCCGACTTTATTTAATTAATTACGGAACGCATGTTCATCCTAGTGGACGCAGCTCGGGCAGTCAACGACCTATGTCAGACGTACAGCTGATCAGAAACCGCGCCGAGTAGTTACACTTTATTTATTGGAAAATTTGTTTGAAATCCATGCTCCTGATTTTATTACATAATAATGATGACAATCAAGTACAGAGTGCTCTCTAATAATATCGTTAGTGACTCACCAATCATCCTGTATAATTTGTACATTATTTATTTTTATTATTTTATTATTGGTCTATCCACTAAATTGACATATATAGGACTTATATTAATATGATTTATAATTTAAATTCTCTTAAATTATCATGTTCTTAAATTAACTAAATAAACTAAGTATGTACACGAATAAATAAAATAATAACTCACTAGTTAATTTCATATTGGTATCAGCAGGTGCGTTGCAGTCGGGACAATTCGTCCTGAACTGCAGAACCTCCTCCGCAGTCATGTTGTCGTACGAACCTATCTCCGGCGTCGTTTGAGCGTCGCCATTCGTTGTTACCTGGTGACAAAATGTAAAAATTGTTCATAGATATATGTAATATTTTCAAAGTGGATGAGGGAGAAGTCATAGAGAGAGAGGAGTGAGAGAGAGAGGAGTGAGAGAGAGAGAGAGAGGAGTGAGAGAGAGAGAGGAGTGAGAGAGAGAGAGTGGGGAGTGAGAGAGAGAGAGAGAGGAGGGGAGTGAGAGAGAGAGAGAGAGAGGAGTGAGAGAGAGAGGAGTGAGAGAGAGAGGAGTGAGAGAGAGAGAGACAGGGGGGGAGCGAGCGGAGAGAGAAGTGTGTGTGAGAGAGAGAGAGGGGTCAGAGAGAGGGAGGAGTGAGAGGGAGGGAGGAGTGAGAGGGAGGGAGGAGTGAGAGAGGGTGGGAGGAGTGAGAGAGGGTGGGAGGAGTGAGAGGGAGGGAGGAGTGAGAGAGAAGAGGGAGGAGTGAGAGTGACTGAGAGAGTGAGGAGTGAGAGAGAGAAAGGAGTGAGAGAGATGAGTAAGAGAGAGAGAGAAAAAGAGAAGTAAGAGTGTGAGAATAAGTGTGAGAGAGACCTACTGAATAAGAGCATAAGGTATATTACTTATATTATTATTAAAAATGTTGTTAATGTACAGATCTATCTTGTGGTATAACAGCCTATTACTGACTAAAGATTTAATTGTCTCTAATTCAGTATCAGACAATTATTAATAGAGTGCTTGACTGTGTGTTAATACACTAAAGCAATCCAATGTACACCTACCTCATCATGAGTAAAGACACCCAATGCATGATTCTGTTCTTTACTTCTAGAAAAGTCTGTTCTGTCACATCTAGGGTCTTTGCTTGGAGCCTCCGGGTTCTCGATGAAACAATTACCTGATTATGATAGTATTCATACATTAATGAAATTAAATTTGGTAATTTTATAACTCAACAATGAAGACGATTGTAACTTGCAACTTATTTTAATTGATTAAGAATTGTAATTCATAAAAAAAAATTGTACGCAAATGATTACTTTCCGAAGAAAAAAAAATATAAATAATATAAACAAAGTGACCTAACCCAAATAGTCTGAAGTAAATAAATTTTTTCTCAGTTTCAAAATTCTGCAAGAAATAACGATTTTTATCTCCAATAGTAACCACAGTTCTATATAAAAAAAATATTTGCAAGAAAAATCATTTATTGATATACAAAGCGATTGGATAGTCACTAACAATATTAAAGGAGAGCACTCGATACTCGAAAGTGATCGGGCTCAGAAATCAACGACCTGTAGCGGGCGTACTGCCGATCAGGCACCGCGCCGAATATCTACACTTCACTTACTTATTGGAAAATTTATTTGAAAAATACTTACCGAGTGCATTAATTTAATATTGTTAGTCACCTTGTATATTTATATAATATAACTTACCACTTATATCTTCCAATTCCAATGTCCAAGGCGTGTCAAGATTTTTTAATGTTACCAATCTTAGAACAAATTCATCAATTTGTTTAGCAGCCTCTGGATGTTCGGCTCTTCTAACTTCTTGGTCTTGAGTCAGACCTGTTATCGCTCTGGCTATAATACCTTCAACCGTAGTAACCTCTGTAACAATAAAAAATCATAATATCAATGTATTGCAAAGTCTGTACAAAATTAACTATGCATGATTTTTGGGGTTGCTGATTGGCCATTCGTAAACATTAGTTTTCTCTTTTCCCTTCCAAATTGTTTATCCTTATTCAATAAACCTGTTCTATTCTATTTCCTTACCATAAAAAAAGTAAGCAAATATTAATACACACAAAGTTTTATCTCAACAGTAAATTGTGATACACCTTAGAAGCGAACGTTAGTGAAACAAATTTTTCAGTAATATTGATTATCGTGAAAATAATATGGAATCTCCTTGTAACCATATGTGTGCAAATAAAAAAGAATTTTGATAATTGCAGAGAAATTAGCTTATTCGCATAACAAAACATAGTTAAATTGAGAATCTCCTTCATTTTGAAGTAAAGTATTAATACAAACCTCCTTTTTGACTCTGTGCAGGTATTTCAAAATCAACTTCAGGTATTCTGACACTTGTATAGTCGCTCTTCACTATTTGACGATTAAGGTCTATTTGGTTCTCGACTCTGAGCTTCCATCTGAAAAGAAAAAAAATAATATGTTTCACTTAAATCATTACCAATATATACAGATTGATTGGGCAGTTAATGTAATATTAAAAATAAATGTTAATTAACCACAGAGTAAACTTAACCGCGGTTCAGGTCAATGAACCATTTGTTTAGTTATGTAAGTATATTATATCCATGCTTCATTTATGCATAGAAAATTTTCGTCAAAAACAATTGATTGTCATCGTAAATATGTAATAAAATTAGGGAAATTTTATTACATAATTACGATGACAATCAATTACCAATTACTTTTGTTTAACACTATTAGTGACTCACAAGTCACCCTATATACATACATACTTGGCTTTTGTTATGTATTCAAGAACAAGTAACAATAAAATAATTATATCTTTTCTATTCAATCTGTAATGCTTTAAGTGTGTTTTGTTAATATACAAAAAGGTAATACTTAAGACTGTCCTTAAATTTACATGTCAATGCTATGGATGAAATGTATTTTTGTTTTAGAAATTCAATCTTAAGTGTATGATATAAAGTTATCTTTGCAAAATAATAACTAACTTTGAATAGCGTCAAGTAGGACATACAAAAGGGCAGTACATTAACCCTGTACATGACGTCAAAATGTAAGAGCGTACATAGTTTCAAAATGTCCCATTTTATATTTGATGACACATTAATATTTTCTATATTAAAATGAGCTTTGGAGTGAGAATGAGATGGAGGTACATCATATAAAAACATGTCATTCGATAATGACCAGTAAGATAGAAATATGAGGACAATGCATGTATTGAGATGACTCAATCGAGTGCCTCAAAATCATATTTGTAAGTGTTACTTCAAACATAATACCAAACTTCAGTACGCCTCATCTCATTTGAAGTGGGACATTGTACTCGCTAAGTAAAAAAAAGAGACTCCTCTTTCATACCTCCTTTTTCAAGTTATGTCCTACCCAACACTACTTTGGAAAAATTATAATTGTCATGTTTTCAAGGTATATAATTTTAAACCTGTCACAGTTTTTTGAAATATTGATTGTGTATCAATTGCATTTCAATGGGGCATCTACATAAATTCACAATTATTACATTTCTACGACATTTATTTGTAGACAAAATATTAACCCTTAAAGGGCTGATAGGCCCCACTACGGGGACATAGTACTTATGCCATAGAAAACAATAGGCACCAATACGGGGATAGGACATGGGAAAAAGATACAACCTCCTCATATATGTATATTGGGTCAGCTTGATTGTTTATAAAAAAATATATAGCTGTAATTGCTACCAAACTCTACAGGACCACCGTCAAAGACTATCTGAAGACTGCCTAAAATTTTATTGTAGTTGGTCCAGCCATTTGATAAAATAGATATTCAACAGATCTATACTCAAATCCAGCCACCATACTAAAAACTTGGCTTTTAAGCAGTATAAAAAAAAATGTAACCAATTTCTAGTTAGACCTATATCTATAAATTACGAAAACCATTTCAAATTTTGTGCAGTACTTTTTGTTTCAGGTAGAAACATACATATAGGCAGGCCAAAATTAAGAAGAAAAATCGCTTTGGGTTCTTGTGCTGGAATAAAGACAGCTTATAATACCATTTTAAAATCCTTAGAAACCTTCATGTAATATATTTCCCGGTTATTTTTACTTACTCAGAAACTGTTAGGACTAATTTTTATGAAAATTATATGGGACTATCTTCTAACTATACACTTTCAAATAAAAAAATAATTTTGAAAATCAGCTCACAAGTTACTAAGAAATCCTCTAACACAGACAAATAAATACACAGTTGAATTGAGAATCGCTTCCTTAAACTGATCAGCAACATCAAAAAGATGTCGGTTAAAATACCAGAAAACATAGAATCGTTCTGTAAATAATACAAGAATCGTAATATCTCACCTTACCCCAAGCTCGGCAAAAGCCCCTCCGGGTTGGATTTCATTGTTCTCATAACCACATTCCTCGCAGCTAAATGACATGATAACTACATTCTTATAGTAAGGAATGCGTGTTAATAAGAGACGCGTTACACCCTGAAAGTAACAAAGTCACATGTTTATGCCATGTATGCAGTTTGAGCAATTTGGTTATAGGTTATGTTACTACAGTCCACAAAAATACGCTGCAGTGGAACATTATATATTTATTATATGACACACATATTTTGTCCGAGTCTACATAGACTTTTACAGCTCTTAAATACTGATTTTTGGTACTTATAAGGGTTTAGCATGTGAAACATAGAAGCAAACTTTCCCGAGAGTTCTAGAATACCGGATTTCTACTCACATTTGCATGGCAGTTCATACAGAAAGATTCTATTTCGGTGACCTCTGGGTCCGGATCCTCTGCGGTGAGATCACGGAACACAGGCTTCTGTTCTGTTGAACACATTTTGAATAAATATTTTAGAATAATGTAGCAAATCGCGCACCGCAACGACAGCAAAACACAAAATTATGACTTTGACAATTTTATTTGACGTCTCATTTTTTTTAATTTTCTTTTTATGACATCTTGTGTTAGCTTGGCTACAAGTGATTTAGCCCCGCTTCATTTGGTTATTATTTTTTAATTTAAAAAAAAATACTTCCTAAGTTTTCTATTGGCGTGTCGTACAGAAATTATCCTAACGATATTTAAGCTTTTGATTGAATAATCAATAATATAAAGGGCAGATAGCAAAAGTAAGATTTGCTTTTGTAAACTGTAAAAGATTATAAGTAGTGTTGTAATCTATTTTTGTAAAAGGTGATTAAGTCAAGAGCATGAATAAATTATAAATGGTAAACGTCTTGACTTCGATGATGTCATTGTGGAGAAATAACCCGGCCTTGGACTAGCCTAGTAAACGTAACATGAGATGACGTCACCTCGTTATTTTTGTCGATTTGTTGTTTCTGCTTATAATACGACTAAATTGAAAAGTCGGTGTCTCAGCTATAAGATACTTAAAACCAAGCGTTCGTTTTGTTTAATAGGCCTATAATTCAGTTCCCGCTTCGTGATATTACATTTGAATTCGGTGCCATAGTCTGAAGAAGATATCGTTCGAAGAAACGTACTTACAAATAAAATAGCATTCTAAAAACAAGCGAAGACATTTGTGACTCAGCTAGTCTATAAATTGTGATATTATTTTCATTTAAGTCTACATATTAAGTAATGTAAGTATTTAGCTTTTTCTAATTATTTGCTAAAAATATAATGTGAATTTGTTGAAGGTATCACCAAAAAATAATAATAAACATTACTTTGACATCATTCTAAAAACATAATATTATATTTTTAATTTGCCGAAATTGTTTTCTTGTATATCCTGTGGAATAAATATCTTTACCTAACTCGATAAATATAGTTGACACGCAATTAAGTCGCGAATTTATGTATCTGACGCTATATTTTAGTTTGAAGGAGTAGTGACTTCAGCATTGTTTTTATGCAGCCGTATGAATATATTTTTTTTAACATTACTCTAAATATTATCTATAAAGTTTGTAATAGCTATTAAATGATCTTAATACGATACGGCTCAGGTAAAATTTACTTATTGAATATAAGTATTAATTGAGTATTTACTTAAAATAAATACAAATAAGTAATTTTATGGTAATGTAGATTTTAAAAATGTAAATTGTCTATGAAACAGTAATTATGGTAAATAAGGGGGATGGTATTTTGTAAATATCCAGTACTATGATTTTATAGTTACCTTGGTAAAGTTTGATATACTGGGTTCGATTCCTGTCGCAAACCATTGCACACGTGGTTAGTTATTTAAAACGTATGCGTTTGTTTGTATACAATGTTGTATGAGAACCTTCAACAGGTTAATTATAGAATGGGAACATTTTCCTAACACTTGTCTCATGAATTTTTACTAATATCATAAACGTAAATATTTGTTTGTTTGTTATTCCATCATGTAAACTAGGTTCATATATTTGGTTGAAATCTAATACAAAGATAGTTAATTAGTTGGAATAATAAATAGAGCAGATTTCTATTATCTATATTTTTAGAAAAAAAAGACGCGGCTGACACCGCGACGAAAGGCAACGTTTAATAAATTATACATAATTTAATATTTAATGTTCCTATTATTTTTATTTAAATGACCATTTATATTGAAGAACATTTAATGTCCTGAACTGTCAAATGCAATACGTCATTATATGAAGAAAAAAAAACTAAAGTTAACAAGGCGAATGCGGCCTAACACTTATACTAGATACCGCCGCGTTGTGGGTAGGTTCTCCCCTGATAGAGGCGTTGCTGTTGGAGTTTCTTCCGCCACCACCTTCTTCTCCCAACAATAACGCATCCTGAAGCGATAGCAATGTTAGTTGTAGCGAGGGTTCCTCTGGAAGCCCTCGAGCTAGTCACTCTTAAACGAGGTTTAGACCAGGCGCCCTAAGCGCCGGCCACCTCAAGTCCGTCGAATCTGCAGAGGCCCTTCTGGCCAGCAGTGATGATGCCCGCGACAAAAAAAAAAGTTAACTGGTGTACTTGTTGATCTATAGCATAAGGAAACAAAACGATTTGCGTGCATTTATCTCAAAATATGAACTAATGTAATCTCGATTTATTCTAAATATTTACTACCGACTTTGCAGCGAATCAATAACCTGCGACTGACCACAAAGCATTCAGTAATAAAATATATAATACTCCATCATCGTGAACAGCCATTTTGAACTCACAGCTTGGGCATAGGCTTCTTTTTTCTTTTGTCATATTACTCTATCTTTAGCTAATCTGGGCCAGACGATGCCCACGGTCTTTAACACGCGATAAAATCCGTTAAATATTAATATAGATTGAGCCTAGTACACGCGTCAAAGAAAAAGTTACCTATGTATAACTATAGTTCGGCATTACTAGAACAATCAGAAGTGATTCATGTTTTAAATGCACATATTGTATATTACAAATGTTACTTTGTACTCATTAACGATACAAATAAAATAAAGTTAGGATTCCTTCTTACAAGCTCTTACTCGTATTTAATTTCACCAATCCCGTTGTCATATAGAAAATCCGTTCCTTTTTTTTTAGTGCCAATTCAAACTCGGGGCTAACCGAAAAAAACATTTTTAAATAAAATATATACTTTTTAAATAATTTAATGAATTATGGGCTGTAACTCGAACGTATATAATATCCTCCTCTTGTGGAAGTCGGTTAAACATTATTTCACCGTCACAGAGACCGTACGTGCGTAAGACGCTACTCTGCAAAGCTATGGTCTTCCAATATTTTATTTCAAATACCAGTTTTA
>JAOCPS010025149.1:0-17404 GCA_025505425.1 Graphium colonna | reverse complement strand
TATATTGAACTAGTCAATAGGTCATTGTTTTCTATTTAATGAGTATGTTGTAAAAATGACAGTATTTATTTCAATGGATCGTCAACTATTCTCAAAACGATACTAATCAAATACAACGTCTTAAATGACAAAAACAAAAACAAAATATTATATCGAAATTTTTTTTATATATCTTTTCGTTTTTGGGGTAGTTTACTTTGGCTCTTTTTTATAAAAAAATTTATTAAGCCTTTTTAACGGACTTGAAAATGAGGAGGATTCTCAATCCGGATGTCTCTATCTTTTAATGTATGTCTGCTCGTAGCTCCGCCATTAATGAACCGATTTAAAAAATATATCTGAAAGGCTCCTACAAAAGTTTCGGAAAAAACGATTTAGTTGTTTGTTTTTTTTTTAATATAAACAATAAAAAAAATGTGTCTGAAAGGATACTTTAAGGCGTTTGATGTCGGCTTTCGTAATTTACTGTGAACTGATTTCAAAAATTTCTTGCTTATATATAAAAAAAGATTTTTTAAAATCGGTTCATAAATGACGGAGATACATCAACAAAAGACACCCGATATTTTTAAAATCATCAGAAAAATATCCTACCTGTTCAGCAGGGTCTCGATGAGGTGAGCGGAATGTGGTAACGCCTCTACCAGCAAATCTACCGGGAGCTCTGACGCCACACTCTGCAGCACGCCCGGTCCGAGCCTGGACAAAATGGCCGCCGCTTCCCTGAACTGCCTTCCTTCAGACAAAAGCAAAACTCTTCGTAAAGCTAGACGGGGAGAGGTGTATGTGTTCTTCTCCCTTTCCCTCTCGCGTCGGATGCGCTCGCGGCTTTCGTTCATGTTCGCCATGGCAGCCCTAGCCCATTATATTCTTTGATGAGTTCGAATCTGAAAAGAAAAAAATATTATTTCAAAATTTTTAATAACCTCAGTACAGGTGCACAAAATTAAAGCTTATCAAAAAAGGTTTGGCAAGAATAGGGTTAGTCGAATACCAACTATCTTTCTGTCTAAAAATTAAATGAAATTACTTATTTTATTTGATACGAATTACCTGTTTAATTTTTTTTAACAAATTGGAGGTCATAACTTGAGCAGGTGGTTTTAAGTTGATTTTTTGCAATGCGGACTCATAACTTAAATAAAAATAAAAAAAGCATTTTATTCCCTGAATGTTAACGTCCGATAAATCGATGAATGCCGGTTGCACGCGCGAATAAACATGACTCATTGTCACGTTACGCCGAGTGTGCAAGCGAGAGCGCGGAGCGATAGAGAGGCACGATTGGCCTACGCGTTTGTCTTATGACGTTATCATGTAAAATTATCGTCCGTCAACTGATTTTACAGGCAAAAATTTATTTTACTATATTTTTTATATTAAAAACTGATTTACTTATATTTTGCTTATGTGGTAATGCGAACCAATACTAATATGCAATTTTATTTCAACGGTATTTTTGTGAATAAGTATGCGTGTGTTCAAAATTAAATTGAAATTGTCAAAACCTATATATAAATATAAAAAAAGGCAAATGAAATTGGAATCCTTCATCATCTTGAATTCGGTTGAGATGTAATATATTCAAATTTAAAAAATGTTTTTTTAAACAACCTTTTATGGGGGTATAGTACTCTTCAAGATGAATCAAACGAGTCCAAACTCGATAGGTTTGCGTTGTTTATTTAGAGAATTCCTATGGCCATCTTTCAGCTTCATCATCAGATTAGCTCTAAGTCATCATAGTATTGCACGTTGTATACATATGCGTGCAAAATTTCAGCTTTATCGGAAACTAAAAGGGTCAAAAACTTGCAAGATTTAAATACTAATGCACACACAACAGTACAGATGAAACTAAACAAAAGCTTATAAGATGCCATGCCTTTATAAATTTGGCATAAAATAAAGTATGCATGACTTTTGGGAATGCCGGAAGGCCATGTCTTTTCTTTTGCCACTCTTTTCCCCCCCAAATTCTTAACCCCAACCCCGTCCTATCTAATAAACCTATTCTATCCAATTTATCATGTAGACTACAGACTCACGACTCTCCGCATATTGCGTCTGCCTATGTGTGACAGGATCGCTTACTATCAGGTGAACCGTCAGCTCTTTTTTTATTGAAAGGAAAGCAAACGAGCAGACGATTCACCTGATGGTAAGTGATCTTGTCGCCTATGGACACACGCAACATCCTGATAGTCGCGAGTGTGTTGTCAACATAATAAATTGGATAGAATAGGTTTATAAGATAGCATGGGGTCGGGATTAAGGATTTGGAGGGGAAAATAGTGGTCCGGAGAGTTGCGAGTGCTCTCTTGTTTTCCTTTCCATTAAAAATGCATCTGTTTCTATACTAATCACATCAACATTTCTTATATAATGTGTCGTAATGATTTTAAAATATGTCCATCAAATGTAAATATCAATCACGATGTGTGTAAGAAAGTAAACTGAAGTCGATTAACAAGTGAAATATTACGCAATAACCGCATTTACGGTGAATGGTTTGAACCTGTGACCGAGTAAAAGTTGTTAAAGAACCTGTTTAAAAATATAATATTTATTTATTTATTCTTTATTGTATCACCTTAAAATAGTAATAACAAAAGGCGGACTTAATGTTTTAAGGCATTCTCTCCCAGTTGACGCTAATACATTATGAGTAAACCTGCAACTTCCTTTGCATGGGACTAAACAAGTTTGTTTTCACAGAAAATTACAAAAACCTATTTCGGAATTAAACGGGGACTTCGACTTAGGTTTTAAAAAAATCTTATGAATATACTGTAATAAAAAAATGAACCGGCGCGGATGAGAGTTGGGACTGGACTGTTTTTAGTTTGGGATGTATGGCAGCGAGAAAACAAAGGAAAAGCTGACAGAACGAAATAAGGATAAGGTAAGCAAAATGCGGATATTAGAGCCGGATATAATAGAACGCCTTAAAAGTGTACTTTCGAAACATATCTTCTCCGTCATTTTGATTTTAAAAACAAACTACTAATACGATTTTTATAAAAAAATTTACGTTTCAATTGAGAACAAAGAATTTTTAGGGGAGACATACATATCTGGGAAATACTCAAAATATTTCTAGGATATGCGAAGTTCCCAAACCGCATTATGCCCTTTATCTTGTTATTTGTTAAGCTGTAAGCTATTTTATCCATTAGCCGTTTACCGCTTCTTCAAAAAGAAATAACAAAAAAGATTGCTTAACTAAACATAACCTGCAGGATATTCAACGAGACTTTATTCCTTTAACTATACTTATTTTAACTACCGATCATTGATCGACAATACGAAAGCAATGAACGCAAAACCGAAGATTTGTAACCGAAACGATTTAATATTACGACGCTACTAAACTCCAACCGCATTATTACGACATCGTAACGACACCGTAACGACATCTTCGGATTTAACTACGCGTAAGTACCGTCGGCAGAATCATGCTGCATTTAATAAAGTGCGTAAAAACCGCATCTGTACCACGATACAAAATAATAATAGGTACGTGAGCCAGAAGCAATGATAGCTGATCGCTTGCGATATCAATTTTATAGCTTTCCATAGCGCAAGAATATGATGATATTTTTGAAACAAAACCATAATGTCCTTTACAACTTTACAATTGACATTCAGACCATACACATTAAATTAGCCATTATATCACTTGTTTTGCAATCGATTTTTTTTGTAACAGCTAACAAACAACTATTGCACTAATACTTTGGTACTACGAGTATAAGAACTACAACAAGTTTATTTTTGCAGTAAATTACAAAAACCGAATTCAAACGCCTTAAAAGTGTAATTTCGATACATATCCTCTCCGTTAATTGAATTTAAAAAACAAACTACTGATCTGATTTTTATAATAATTTTATGGGAACATTACTAAAGTATTATCAGTTGAAAACGAATTTTTAAAATCAGTTAATGCGTGGTGGAGACAGAGCCGATTTTAACCTTCGTGCCGCCCCTGGGCAATAACAAAAAACCGCCCCATTAAAAAAAAGGTTTTTTTTAACCGGCTGTAAAGGGAAGGGGTTATGAGCTTTACTGTGCTTACCTTGGTTATCTACCGATTTATTGCGAATTTTGAACCAAAATTTCAAAATTCCTTTTTTTATTTGAAAGTATGTGATATATATTCAAGATATGTCAAAAAATATTGCTGCCCCTGAAATCTTTCACCGTGGGCACTAACCCCGAGTACCCCCGGTATAAAGGAACAAACATTGTTACATGTTATTATTTTGATTTCAAAAAGAACTTTTAAACCTATTTTTCTAAAGATCCTAGGCACCAATTCGGAAGAATAGCATATCAGATTAAAAAAATCGGTTCATAAATGACGGAAACATGCACGAACATACATAAAAAAATCGAAACATCCGCATTGAGAACCTTTCCTCTTTTTTGAAATCGCTTAAAAAACAAATTCAGAAACATACTATAACAGTCCAGGAAAAAATACAAACATTTAAAAATTAAATATGGTTAAACATAAAAAAGTTACTAGTATCCGTAATGTATATATTCGTGTGATAACTAAAATATTATTTACATTTAAGATTTTACTTTTATAACTTAATAATTATATATTTTGATAACCTTATATATATATTATACTTCTTCTTCGTGTCGTTGGCAAAAAACTCAGACAGTGCCAGCCTAGAATGCAGCCACAGCAGCTGCGTTGTCTGTAGGAGCCCATAGGTCTTAGACACTGCATGTAGCGAGTCATCGAGGACACTTCAAAAGGTACGATATTGTCTGGAGGTCGAAACCACACTCGCACTGAGTAGCCGATTCCTCGATGTACCCCCCATTTGCTCATATTGAGTTTACATCGGCCCTTTAGGACACAATGTCCCTTGGTTGGCTTTATGTACACAGCAGGAGGTTGAAACTTTTCGTTCCATATTTTGAGCCTAGCTTTCTCTGGGCAAGAGAGCCCCTTTCTGTCGATTTATTATACTTTATAACCTATTTACAATTATACTTGATTAGAATGTGATCTTGTATCTTGTATGGATCTGAAGTTATGCTCCTAGAACAAAATACATCAAAAACAAATAAATCAAAAATCTGTTAATCTCCATCTGGCAATCGAACCCGTGGAAATTCTACGTTTCCACGAGCTGAAGACTCTTAGTTAATGGAGTCACGCATGAGGACATGCGTGATATGTCAAATTGGGGGAATGTCACTAAGGGCGGTTGCGATCCGGTACACGGGCCCTTATCATGACCGCCGATGACTGTTTTTAATCTTTAGCTGGGGGCGGTGAGAATCACCCGGAACACGGGTGTAGGGTGTGTGAGGATTTGAATGTAAAAGGAAAATGCCCATTTATGGCATACCGTACCAAGTTGCATCAAGATCAAACTTTTTTAACAGACTAGCCTTAATAAAACTTCTGCATAAGTTAATTTTTTTTCGTAAATAAAACCCGTATTTCGGAGATATTCGATAAAATCGTAAATCGATTCATAGAAAATACTTTATATTGCATTCTATATCTGCAGGTACGACCGATTGTGTAAACATCATGTGTCTAAAGCAAATTTTATATTTTAAATTATTTTTTTTATTCAAAAATAAAATCCATAGACCTAAAAAAGAAATTATGGAAATAATTACTATATAATTTTGACGTTGATGCATAAGAATTTTGGTACCGCTTTTGGGCATTGCCCTTTTATTGAAGCCGTTTTGGAAATTAAAGCTAAATTAAAAAAAAATATACAAAATAAAATTCCATTGTCAACCTAGGAAATTGGATAAAACAAACTTATTGGATAGAATAGGTGGTGATTAGGGATTTCGAGGAGAGAAGAGTGGGATAAGAAAGGGGTAGACATGGCTATCCGTCACCCTTAAAACTTATGCGTTATTTTATGCCGACTTTATAAAGGGCGGTGGTACGTCCCCGGGCGAAAGCATGTAAGTTCAGCAAAAGCTGTGAAAAGACGTTATGATGTTATGCGTTAGGAGATGGTACCTCCGAAATCCTTTTCGCAGCCGGTTAAAAAGTTCAAATTCCGAGTACATTTGCAATGAACCGTTACCAATCAAATCGAAGCGGTAAAAACGCTGTCACCGGCTTTTTGTTCCGACATTGTCGGACATCATTTCCCGTAATGACTGCTCTAGGCATTGTTATTATTGTGAATCAAGCCATAAGCGGAAGCGTTTTGGTTTTTTATAATCGACTTCAAAAAGGAGGAGTGTTCACACATATACTTCATATAAACCGACATTAAAAATTCTTATATTTCCTATACTTTCAAAAAGTACTACAAAATTTTCGTAAATGTCGGATCGGAAGTTTGTTCTTTAATCAAAATCACGGAGAATATATGTTTCGGAAGTACATTTTTAAGGCATTTGAAGTAGGTTTTTGTAATTTCCTGTCAAAAAAAAACTTGTATGAAGAAACTGACAATATACAAACATCCAAACATGCAATCATTTGTAATATTAGTGTCTCGAAAATACTGCAACTGGTTTAGAAAGATAGCTAAGTAGTGTTTGAAACTAAGCGGGATCCATATTTGATTCAAGATTTTTTAATATACGATTCTTAGTAATGTGTTATGTCATATACAATCAATATATTTTTACTTTACTTGAAAATCCGTCAGCGAGAATTGAATAAACAGCATGTCATCAAATTAATACTTTGACACTAAAACGTTCTTTAAAAAATTTAAATAGTAATAAAACAAAATGTAAGTTACCGCTCATCTCTTGTATCTTAAGAACTTTTTAATATTACTTTTACATGAATATTTCAATAGCTTAAGAGACATTTATGCATTTCAAAGGCATAACTGTTTCTATTATTAAAAACCCATCTACACTGTTCTCAGATGTTGTTAGTCTTTATTTATTATTTTCTATAATCTTTTAATATCTACATAGATTCAAGAGAATTCATTTCGGAATTCATATAGGTTCATTTTTATATTAATAAGTAAGGTGGTAGAGCAAAACATCTTTTCACAGCCTTTGCTGTACTTCTACGGCCACGTTCGCCAGGGGAAGTACCACCGCCCTTTATAAAGTCGACATAAAGTAAAGCATACATGACTAAGGATACCAGATGGCCATGTCCACCCTTTTCCCAGTCTTGTCCTCTCCAAATCTTGAATTCCGATCCCATCCTATCCAATGAACCTGTTACACCCTATTTCCCAGGTTGACAACGCACACGCGACTCTCTGGATGTTGCGTGTGTCTTTGGGCAACGGGATCGTTTACCATCAGGTGAACCGTCTGCTCGTTTGTCTTCCATTCCATAAAAAAAGGTTCATTTTATATTAATAAGTGAGGTGGTGGAGGATAACATCTTTTCACAGGTTTTAGTGTACTTCTACGGCCACGCTAACCCGGGGAAGTACCACCGCACTTTATAAAGTCGGCATTAACTAAAGTACGCATGACTTTTGGGGATGCCGGGTGGCCATGTCTACCCTTGTCTATTCCTACTCATATCCCTTTCAAATCCTTAATCCAGGCCTCATCCTATCCAATCAACCTGTTCTATCTAGTTTCCCAGGTCGACAACGCACTCTCCTTGCTGGATGTATGCATATGTCTATTAGCGACGGGATCACTTACCATCAGGTGAACAATCTGCTCGTTTGTCTTTCCATAAAAAAATCTCATTTTGTCTTATCCCGCTCTCAATCTCCTAAGTTCGCTAAAAATCTATAAAAATATATAATAAAATATATATTAGTCCCGCTGAGTTATTAACGCTAGTTCTTTCCACGTCCTTTTCTCTCATCCCGAAACGGTGATAGGAGGTCTTGATATTCAACAAGCAAGTGTAATTACTTCAGTGTAGAATAAAGATATTCACCGCCTCCGTAGCCTAGTGAAGTGGGCGCTTGCCTTACAAACTGGAGGTCACGGGTTCAAATCCCGCGGGGGGACAACGACTTTGTGTTTTTGTTTCTTGGTCGGTTTAGGGCAATGCGGGCTGATCACCCGATTGCCTAAGAAAAAAGATAATCCATGCTGCGGATGGGCATGTAATAAGTCGGTCCCGGTTGTCAAGAACACCTTTGGCAGTCGTGAAAGGATGTCAGTGCCTTCAAATATACTGACAACTAATCCATACTTCGAATACAGTTTATCCATTTGGATTCCGGAGGTCGAATGCCAGTCGTTCTGTAGAAAAACTGATATTCAGGTAATATTTGGTTGGATAAGAAGTCGATCCCAGGTAATTTGGAAACAAGGCTGGGAGGAAGAAGAAGAATAAGGACATTTGAATCTGTATTTAGTACCTATATGACTATTAGCTTCTATCTAGATATTCCGCCATGCTAAGAAGATTGACCAAAAACCTTTGTTCTTATCAATGGCAGGCAATCTAATTCGCACAACATATATAACAAACACGATTCCCATGAAACAGTTATGTCTGTCTGTCCGTTAGCTATCCCACGTGACACATTTGCGTAACGGCCCCACTCAGAATTAACGCCTTGTTGTAGAAATCACGATGCGCTTGTTACAGCCCGGATATCATGTCGATAGACCGTTATAATACCATCCATTTTGAGGTGGTAAAAAAAACAAAAAGATCCGTGGTATCTCAGTTTCCTGAGTCTATCCGTTATAATAGCATTTATTTGGAGATGGTACACAAATGAAGCCTGGTAGTCAGCCTGTTTACTCGAGGCGAAACTGAGTTCGATCCCCGAAGCACCAATTAAATTTATAAAATCGACATAAAATGAAATTCTCCAGCTAGCAGCAGATGGCCATGTCTACGTTCCTCTTTCCTTCAAATCCTATCCGGACCCGTCCTATCCAATCACCCTATTCTGTCCAATTTCCAAGATAGACAACGCACTTACGACTCTCCATAGACATATTTAATAATAGGCTGTTACTTTACTTCACTTTGGAACATATCTATAGTTCGTCCGGACTGACATGCATACTTTATTTTAAAGTAGTTTTTTCATTTATATAAATACATAAATTACTAACACGTGGTAAACAAGTAAATGATCAATCCAGCTGTAAGGTGAAAATACCGATATCTGCACATACACTTATGCACTTATGCGTCTAAAGTAAGGCAAGTGGATCATGTTGCCTTTAGAGGTTCGGTATAGGGGTTTGAACCCCGTGGACTTTATTGTATTGTTTCTTGGCTGGATTTGACAGTTTATGGTGTTGATTCTTATTCACCACATAAGATATAAGAAGCAGGACCCGCACCAAACCTCTCTGAACTGTGTCTGCACATATACTTGTATACTATACGATAATCTCAAAGAATCAAATTCCTTCAAAGAAACCTATAGAAAAACCAGAATATTCGACAAAGGCACAGTAAAGTTTGCAGACATATATGCACTCTCTGTTCCCATATTCTGATGCATATCTTACACAACATCGCAACAACCACATCTGTCTATCGCCATCTACTGCTGAACGTAAGCTACCTCCAAGGCACGCCACCTATCTTAGTCCCAGGCAGCCTCGTCATTCCGCTACCTCGAGCCAACAGTGAATCTTGCTGCAGGGCTTCCTACTCTACGTTTGCCTAAAGGTGGTATCCACTCTAATACGCATATACTTATATAATGGAGGGGCCAGATGGGCCGAGCCCATTCCAGGATGGTCTAGTGCCTTATCTAGGGTTGTCTAGTGCCCTCGCTAGAAAATAACCCTAGATATGCTAACACGTGTCAGCTCCATCGACCATCGGTACGTGCGGAGACATCACTTCCATTTCTGAGAGAAAAAGTTATTTTTTTTTATTTTCATGCATGAATCTTGATCCTGTTTCTTGATCATCCTACGCATGGATTACTTTGCTCTTCAAGAAATCAAGCCAGCAGCCCATATTAGCCTTACAAAACTCGGAAGCGGCAACTCAAAGTCATGATCTTTTTTTTAATTAAACAATTTTACGGATTTTTTCGCGGTTGTCCATGGTCACGTTCGAACCATGAACCCTATAAAGGGTTCGAAACTTCGGGTTATAAAATTTAAAATAAACAGCGAAAAAATCCGTAAAATTGTTTTATTTAAACATGTCTAATATTAACGTACATAAGTCTCAGAAACAAAACCTTGATCTTTCCGCGGAATTCAAACCTACGACTTATGGTCGTAAAATAGAGCTATTCCCGCTATGCCGCGTAGTTCACACATAATTTAAAGCCATTCCACTGACACATTTGTTAAGCTTCGTCACGGTTATGTGTACAGCTGGTTCAAGTATTTGAATAATTTACAAATGCTCTTGCATGATTAACCATGTGAAATTACTCTGTACCGTATGTTAAGTTCTGCAAGTGTATACATTATGTATGTATTTTAGGTAGAGTCAATTTTATTTTAAGTAATTGATTTTTTTTATTTAGATTATGTTCACTCAGTGATAAATCAATGTCTATTTTTATTTTTCATATATAATCCCCAATTATAACGTCTTAAAGTATCGAAAGTGACTCGCCAGTCACTCTATGGTTGCTTAAAAACTTCGTATCGTTAATGGTCGTTACATATATACCTGTATGAAATGTAAGATATCAGAAAGGTCATCGACCTGCAATCCACTCCGGCTCCGCCGTATCCGCTAGGGTGAACATGAATTGCGTAATTTTTTTTTTTACTTGAGATTATGTTTTCTCCGCGGTAAATCAATATTTATCTTTAATATAATTTTAATTCTTCATATATGATCTCCACGTATTATGTCTTAAAGAATTAAAAGTGACTCACCAATCACCCTATAATTTTGTTTTTGAGAATTACGCGAATATTAGACATTTTTAAATTAAACAACTTTACGGATTTTATCGCAGTTTATTTTTAAATTTTATCACCCGACGTTTTGAACCCTAGCCGTATCCATGAATGCTGTAAAGTGTTCGAAACGTTGGGTGATAAAATTAAAAAATAAACTGCGATAAAATTCGTAAAGTTGTTTAATTTAAAAATCTCTACAAAACTTTTATTCATGACATTCTCACCATCTATGTCGTACGTGTATCATTTCCTTTCGGAATCAATGACTGAGACATTGCTAAATTTAATCGTCTATTACTACTCTACGCCTAGAATTTAACAGATAGTGCTTCTGTTCTGAATTATTTTATAAAATTAGGAACCTAGACTAAAATTAACAAATGAGTTCTTGGGTTGCTTAACATGGCTGATTTTATGTCACTCGTGATTTTAATATTAACACAAGAAACGTTATTGAATATAACATGATATTTTTGTCATGTCAGCGATTACATCTTGTCTTGCTTTCATTCGGTATGGATCAAAACCATTGTTATTTCCCATATACATAATAATATGACTGACAAACTTATCATATTTTATCTTTCGACGACAATAAAATTATTTTCCAAATATTTAACTTGTTTCTTTTGAGTTCTTTACGGAAACTCAAAGATCTTGACGCTCATTTGCATAGGAGTGCATAGACAAAGTTATATACATATGTTGTGAATTATTGGAACAGCATACATAACTATGCAATTGCACAAATAACCCGTGGGCAACATTTTGCGTATATGTATAATATATATCATGATATATCAAAGCTATGTGAATATATCAAAGCTTCACACAGTATTTTGAGACACGCAACGATGACTTTAATTAACGTAGCCAAATTAAAATATTCTTAATAAGCATTAACCTCGCTTTTATGGTAACGAATGGTCTGTCAAACTTTAAAGAATAAAGTGGCAAAAATACCCATTTGAAAACTTAAAGGTTTTTGTCATATAAAATAATAAGGGAACTTGATATTAACTTGATTTACAAAATTAGTAAGTTTTTTCTGTTTAAATAGAATAATGTAAGATAACTGGCGGTACTTACGTATTACAAAATGTTAAACATATTAAGCGATTTAAACGTGTTTACTTAAGTTTAAACGACCTAAGCCATTAATTTATTTCAGTTTATCAGTGCATGTCACAAGCAGCAGGTTCGATATAGCAATAACGATCCAAATTTGTGAAATTATTTATGGTGTCATTATCAAAATTTTATTTATGATCCGGGTCATGCAGGGCACAAATGGGTGAAAAAATTTATTTACTTTGAGTTTCTAGTCACCATATAACAAAATATTATCCAAAACATATTTGCTTGCAATACAAACGTATTGCAAGCAAATATGTTTGGGCCACAAAATTTATTTAAGTGACAATATACCTTCCGAAATTTGAATTTATTTATTTATGTTGTATTTTATTTATACTTTATTTACAAAATATGTACAACGGTAGACTTTATGCCCAATGGCATTATCTACCAGTCTACCATTAGGTCAGAGAATCAGATATGTGCACATAGATATAATGAAACATCAGTATGATACTTAAATCTTATGTATTTAGCAATATATACATTCATCAAATCAAATGCATACATATACTTATTAACATACATATAAAAAATAATTATATAAATAATCGGCATATATACCAAATATTAATACTTATCTTAAAAAATAAATAACTAAAATGATGAAGTTAATTAGCTAACAACTTTTTAATATGTGCTCTTCTGATTTGTTTGAACACAAAGCGGAGTCGCTTTGCGTTCAAGCCGTTCTGATTTCGGGAGGTAGCGCATTCCATAGAAGAATGGATTGGACATAGAAAGAGGAGTGAAAAAAATCAGTGCGATAAGAAGGACAATGGAGAATACGGTTATGCGTCGACCGGTGATTTTTATTGTTGACTGTACAGAGATATTGAAAAGGAAATCATAAGTATGAAAGGGTAAAAGGAGAATAAAGGAAAGAGTACAGAGCCGTCAGTGCTCTTAACAAGCGCCTCTGACGAATAGGTAACCACTGTAATTGGGAACGATATGGTGATACGTGGTCATACTTACGTAGATTACATATTAATCGAATGCAGTTATTAAGAAGTTGGTCTAATTTGTTGAGCCGATCTGCATTCAGGTTAAAATAGCACACGTCACCATAGTGGATTAGGAGAAAAATTAAGGTCTGCACGAGCGTTACCTTGGCGTTTCAAACAACGCAGGGCACTAGTTACTCTCTGACACTAAAGATTTGGTTTTTCCAGCTTCATATACAGTCGATGATCAAACCTAGGTTTTTTACATTTTTGCTAAATGGGATAGATTGGTTATGGAACAAAATCGATTGAAGATTATTTAGGTCTTCGTTGTTCATAATACGACAACTTCCAACAATATTAGCCTGGCATTTCTTTGGGTTGACGGTTAACCCAAATCTATCAGACCATTTTATGACAGCATCTAGGCCCTTGTTTAAATTTTCAATTGTTTCTGGAAGCTGATCTGTCGAATTATGGGCATTAAGATGATACGCATACTGAAAGTTATGTGTAATAAAGTTTATAAAAACAGAAAATAATATAGGTGAGAGGAGACCGCCTTGAGGAACATCGCTTATTATATCCAGCCACCTAGATACCGAATCGTCTGTTTTAAGTGCCTGCTGGCGCCTTCAAAGATATGAGAAAAACAAATCCATTACTTTGCTAGAATTAATTAAATGAGAAAGAATTGCTAATAGGATATCTTGATTGACGGCATTGAAAGCATTTACAAAGTCAATCTAAACCATGACTGTGACCATAGTATTTTCCATCTCTTCTCTTATGTCGCCAGTCACTTTCAGGAGAGCGGTGGAGGTACTGTAACCAGGTAGAAAACCGGATTGTAGTGGGCTTATCAAGTTGTTGCTAAAAACAATCAGAAAAAAATTGTGTATGGACACAGGATTCAATTATTTTGGAGAAGAAAGGTAAGATGGAAATAGCTCGATAATTATTTGGAAGGGATGGATTGGAACACTTTGGTAAAGAACGAACAAACGCATTACGCAAAATGGATTAGGTTCTATTATCAAAGAAAAAAAATATTATATGTGTAATTGCAGGTATGATGCTATCAAGGATTGGGAAAATCATGTTACGACCGATTTTGTCCCTTTTGTTCAATTTGATAACGGTTGATGGTTTTTGACGTCTATACCTATCAAAAGCCTTAAAATAAAACAAACAAATGATATTTTGGTAGAAATATGATCATTGTTTACAAGGCTATATGGTAGTCACAATGCTTTAAATTCTGGCCCATGTGAGATCTGAGATCATTGTGCTTAGCATAAACAGGCCTCTCAGTTCCACTAGTATATCTGCTTCAGGGCTCCATTGATCAATAACATTGTGCCTAGTGATGAATAGCAAATAGCAAATCATAACATTCCTTTCCATTGAGCTCCATCGGCATCGCATCGAAAAATATTGTATCACATATAAAAGAAGAAGTGGACTCCAAAATAACAACTCAATCGGTGTTCTCATGTCTCCACAACACTCTTTAGTTTTATTAAATTTTGGTTATTAAGCCAAGTAATCGTGCCCGTACGGCTTTCCGATGCATATTTTTACGCGTTTCTGCATGCGAAAGACGAGCTTTATTCAGAAGCGTATCATCAGAACTCCATGCTGTACTGTGGGACCAAGTTCACAGTGACAAAGTACGTTAAGCAAGCCACTTTTCGAGATACCAGTCTTGAAAAAGCATCGCAATGCAAAATAATGCTCCCGTGATCTTGCTACACAAAGCAATGGCAATAAGCGGCGTCCAAGTCAGGCCATGATCCAATTTAAATCCCAAGAAAGTTGTTGCTTGTACTTGGTCGATTTTAGTTCCTTTTAATATTTCTGTGATGGGTTCGATCGGTCTACCTCCAAGGTGTTAATGGACTAAATGCGTATTATTGACGTTAAGAGGCAACCCATTTGCTGTAAACCACCGACCTAGCTATTCTGCGGTCTGATTTAGACATTTTCCAAGTTCAGTAACGGTAGGCGCACAAACAATACCTGCTACGTCATCTGCGTACATTGGTATATTTCCTGTATGTATTGACTCTAGTAAGTCATTTAGTAGCAAGAAGAAGAGGATGTTGGATATAATAAAATAAACAACTAAAAAACATAGTGTCAAAATGAAAATCTCTTCCTTTTGTAAATCGGATGAAAATTGCTTTTTAACATAGCTTTAATACTACATTTATAATCAACGGACATGTACTATATGTAGGAATTATATGGTATTGACTCTTTGATTTCTTTGTTTTTACACAAATTTATCTCGAACGAATACTAACATTTTGAAATAAGAGTATTGGTCAATCCATTTATAGCGAACAGCGATTCAATTTTATATATATATATATATATATATATATATATAAGATAAAAAAAATGTTTGATACAAAGCATTTGACCATACGCAAATTGACAAACTAACGAATTCCACAGAGATTGGATGTTTCTCGGCTAGATCTTCTAGGCTAAGCCTAAGGTCTGTGATGCAGACGCACCGTACTGTACTACTTGTGTGCTTATCGTTGTGCCCCGAGGATGCATAAGCGTCACTACGTTTCCGTCACATACAGCTTTCTTTTCAGCTTCACATTTTCATGTCCTCAATGTACCTAGCAACAACTTAGTAAGGTTTAAGGCTTCCATTCTTCAAAAGGAAAAAAGGAATCTTTATAACATCATCTCGTTATCCGTCTGGCTGTCCGTCCATAAAGGCCCTTCTATTTTAAGGTTTTATACAAACATACTCTCTTAGCTTCTCACTTATAATATAATTCTTTCAATTAAAAAAATATTGAAACTCAGTTCAAAATTAGAGGCAAAATCGATTAAGAAACAAAAATACATACAAAAATTACTTGAACATATAACCACTTTCCGGTTAGTATCGATGTCTTTTTATTTAACATGTCACTTTGTTCGTAAAGTTTTGTTCAAATATAACATTGCATATTATTATTGTATATGTATAAAAATTAACCAGTAAAACTCTGTTCAGTGATGTCAGCATAAATAAAAAATAATTTTAAAGCAATTTTTTACACTGAATGTTAATTACAAGACGAGCTTTGTGGAGACATGAGAAGAATGTTTAAATATAAAAATAATGAGCAGAAGGGCTAAAAGCATATTAAAGGCTGTAAATTATTAGTAATGTTTCAACCTAATTTTTTTCTGATAAAAACCGATAATTTTAAAACTTATTTAGGACACTTTACTCCTATTTGTTTATCTACAGATATAAATTAAATGTGTTTGTAAAGTCAAAATTAAATATTTTTACCAAAATTTTATGAAAGTAATACTATGTATGGTATTGAACATTTACATTACTAACTGTCAACCGTACTGGAACAACATCGTTTTGTCTTCTCCGTAAAATTAAATAATATTCTCGAGTCTAGTGTGATTATTATATGAAGTTTATTATTTTCTACATAATATACAAAGTGAACTGTTATTTCAACGTATTAATAGTGGTGAAAGTGAACTTAAAACAGTTTATTTAACACAAATCTAAAAACACTACGGGTGAATTATAAGTGTTCGGACAAAACGCGTAAGCGCCATTGTATCCACGGCGCTTAAGACCTTCTTCCCACAACCTCGTCGTGCAACAGCTGATTCCTGCACCGCGGTACATGTACACACATTTTACATTACCCTCTCTTGCTGCGTTTTGAAAGATCCAGCTGATTGATATTGTTTGCACAATATACAACTATTATAATGGACTGTACTAAGTGTAAACAAATCCTTGCTGAGTGTGATGCGATTAAATGCACAGGATGTAACATGTACATGCATTATTATTGTGCTGACCTAACTGAATCAGAGTTTAAAAAAATATTGCCGATGAATAAATTAAAATGGAAATGTCTCACTTGCAAGACTAAAAGGCTGGGCGGTCCGCGGGGGGCTTCACCTAAGATTAAAGAAAGCGTTTCTACGTCAATCTTAAACATCGACACCGACGCCTTAACTGAATACATGGACGCAAAACTTGACAGTTTGCGCTCACAGTTTCAGCAGGATTTACAAACAGCCATACTTAATGTGACACAAACCCTTAAAGAGGATATTTCCCGTCTGGAGAAGCGAGTTAACATATGGGAAAGTCATGTTAAAGATCTCGAGCAAAATATTACGGCGGCTTCGTGTAATGCAGATGGTTCTCTGAAACTGGAAACTGTCGAGCTCCGACAAGAGCTGGAGAAGCTTAGTGCTAAGTTCGACGATCTTGATCAAGCCTCCCGAAGCTGTAATTTGGAATTACAAAATATACCTGAGAAAAAGGCTGAAAATTTAGTACATCTCTCCATACAAATTGGCAAGGTTGTTGGCGTTGATATTAAAGATAACGATATTAAATCTGTACACCGAGTGGCTCCAGGGAAACCATGCGATCGCCCAAAAAATATTGTACTGCAGCTGACTACGCGTCGTTTACGAGATGATGTGATAGCAGCAGCGCGTGCGCGCCGTACACT